>JADNRV010000157.1:0-120372 GCA_015499995.1 Flammula alnicola | reverse complement strand
CTTCGTCGCCTTCAGCGACAGGAGCCGCCAGCACAGTAGGAGACTCAGACCCTAGAAGGAGAAAACGGGCAGCAGTTAGCATTCCGCAACAGCGCAAGGATGGCTCATCAAGAAAGACGCACCTTTTCCGTTCAGATCAAGAGTTTTCGTCCCCTGCGTCACTTCATCCTCATCCTTGCTCTGCTCCGCCGTTTTCTCCGATTTTCCGTTTGTCTGCCCTGCAGCCGAGGCACTAGGAGATCCGTTAGCGGGCTTGTTGGCGTTCAAAATCTGATGCCATTTGTCGACAAGGCCCTTGGCGCGTGCTCGGAATTTGAATTCTTCGTCACGCGGTGGAATTTTCTCTTCGGGCAGGGCAGCTATATGTCGCATTACTTTTCCAATCTTCGAGAACTAGAAATGAGATATGTTAGTAATCGTCTCTCAAGATAGACAGTGGTGCAAAATCGGAATGTGGGGTTGAAAATGCAGGAAAATGTAGATGTAAAAAGCTGAAAAGGTATGGTGCTTACTTGGAGTTGCTCAATTGACATCTCGTCATATTTCTCCACGGTTGTGAAGAGTTCATGGATCTCATCCATAGCCTACGAAAAGTCGTTCAGCATGAACCAAAAAAGAGGTCTGACATAACGTACTTCTGATTTGGGCAAAGACTTGTTACTGAGAAAAGTTTTCTGGAGTCTGTGTCTCCAATCTCGAACCTTGAGGGATTGAGGGTCTCCGGAGCCTTTCGCTGAAATAAGAGCAAAATCAGCGTGGAGCAAGGCCGGAGAGGAAACTAGATAAAGGCGGAAGGGTCGCGCATCCAGCGCTGACTGCCACGTAGCCTGTATACGAGGAAAACTGACGCACAATCATCACCGTCATCGTCCTTATCACGTTTGGCCTTCTTCGCTGGAGGCGGCGAAGTCTTCTTACTAAGTCCTTCATCCTCGCCTTCATCCTCTGCCTCGGCAGGCTCACCCTCATCCTCTGATTCGACCAATGTCTTTGATTTAGCGCCGTTCTTCTTGGTTTTGGGTCCTGTCGAACTCGACTTCCTCTTGGCCGGTTCGGCAGAGCCTTTCTTTGCCTTCGGGGTCTTCTTCGCAACTTTTGCAGGCTCTATTTCCGACTCGCGTTTGCGTTTCTTTGATGTTAAGGCCTTTACTTTCTTCGTTGACCCACCCTCTTCCTCGCCGTCAGGCTCGCTTTCCAGCTGGTCGACCTGGGCATTCTCTTCCGCTTCCTGGGCTGCCTGCGCAATCTCCGCACGGTTGGTCATCCACGGTTGCGGGTCGAGGGCAATTTTGTAGCCTTCGCGCAGATCACCACTGCGCTTTTTCGTATCGTCGGCGAGGAAGGCCTCGATCTCGTGTCTTTTCAGACTTGACATTTCTTTCGCGGGCAGCCATGCACTACGAAGCAGATAATCGATTGGAGAATGCACTTCGAACGACATGCGAGCTAACTCACTAATCACCCATCGGGAAGAAAAGAACACAGTAACAAATAGCCTTCTTCCCTGGCGGTTGCTGGTTCAACACGGCAGGTGGAGCATCAGCTGGATCAACAACCTATATCCAGATGAAAAAATAATCGATAAGCCGTCAGAAAAGACGAACATTGAAACGAAGGATTGGGCGCCGCAAATCTACGCGACGTGATGCTTACAACGCCGGCCACGGTGGGTATCCGCGAACCTTTCCCAGAACAGGATCCCCAGTCTCATATTGTCGTACTTCCTTGGTGATTTTGGTGGCTTTCTTGCTCATGTCGAGGGACGGGAGAGGAGAAAGGGGCGGAAGCAAGGATGTTTGGACGGAAGAGAAGAGTTTGTTGAAGCACGAGACACACTGACATGCTTCGGCTATCCCCGGTCACATGACTAACACAATGAGCCCGTGCACCCCGAGCCCGAGGTATGTTCGAAAAGCCTCAGAAATGTTAGAGAATCGTGGAAGAAAGGAAAAAGAAAAACTAAAAAGATGGGAAACCAAGCACCAAATTTTCCGTAGTCGGAATCGAATATTGCAATAACACTCGAATATTGCAATAACATTAGTTAGATTAAGTACACCACTCAAGTACTCAAGCTTAGTATTTGTTACTGGGTCTGAATCGGTTTCGCAGCGCGCTTACGAAAAGTTGACGAAGAGCGGAAACTCCACTGGTAGGAACGGAAATGCATGGCTTTGTAGAAATCAGTCCGTCGCATACTCAAATATCCGAAGGAAGAGTCACCTAATGCAGGAAAGAGACCATCGAATGGTACAGTACAACCCGCGGATCACATTGCAGCCAGGTGTAGTCACCGCAAACCCTAAGAAACGGACTGAGACTCCAAAAATGCCGGCGCGAGACGTCGATTAATGCCAAACTACCGATTGACGAGGAAAGACCCAAAGCTACGGAGAAGCAAACGCGACCAGGAAATTGTAACAAATAACGCCCTGAAACACTCACTTCGTTGTATGGGTACGACTATCGTCGAAACTCCGGTACAACAGACATTAGGCCTACGTCACTGGGAAATCCTGTCCCATGGTTCGACCTGCGCTTTTGGAGAATGAACTTCGTTCTGGGTAGTCGATATGTAGGCTCGCCTACGACGCACAAAAGGGTCAGTCTGCAAAACAGTAAGAGCACAATTAAGCACGAAGAGAGAGTAAGCATTCTAACATACCCAGGCTGCATTAACCTAGATTGATTCGATAGACCAAGGCTCCATGAAAAGAGAAGAGCCAATGATCAGGCAGCTGCGGTGAAACGAGGGAAACAACAGACTGAATACGGTCTCCGCTATTTCCTGGCTGAAGACAGTGCGACGTCGGATAGAAAGCTCGCCTAAATGAACTCTGAAGCTGCAACAACTATGGAGACCTGCCGACTCGGTAGACGACCGGGTACGATGCTAGAGGGATCTGCAATGCGGTAGATTTATCAATCAGCACTAGTTGTCAATGGAATTAGCGAGGAAGAACGTACTCCTAAACGACAACGACATGGGAAATAATGCTCCTGCGGCGTGGAATCTGAATGTGTTACGCAAAAGATCATGAACACGAGATTATTTCAAAAGGTGCTGCGGTCAGAGTACAGTAACCTAGTTCGGCACGTAAGGGTTGAACTCGAGTGAATAGAAGGCAGCTCACCTTGCACACGTTACACATAAATAAAGTTATCGTTCGGGTGGCTCTTTCAGCCGCGAGGCTTTGTCGTGCATATGTCGATGTCGTGTTCATGAGTCTAGATTGAGAATATGGAAATTAGAAGGGGGAAACAGAGACGGCATTCGAACTTACGTCGCAAAGCTGACACCTCTCTAAACAATGTGATCCTCTTTTCACCCAGCTCCATGGTCCATATGTGTCGCATTTATCTCACCGTCGGACTACGGTCTCGGGAGCCGTAAGGTGGCAGGTATTCTTGAGATTCGATTTCCGGCGGTGGCAAAGTTGGAGAAACATATGTCCATCAAGCAGTAAAAGCAATGACACGACACGTGTGATTTGGAAGGCTAGACGTGCATGGTTTGCTTGTCCAAGGAGAATAAATCGAGCGAATTTCGTCCGAGGACTGTGGATTTCCAGAAAGGACGAACAGGCGGCGAGCGTGGTGTAAGCGTTGGCGAAATGCAGCAGCGGGATCATGGGGGGTAGGGTGAAAATGGGTTCGCCATATCCACATCTGTGATTTTCGGGAGGGTTAACTTGTTTTGGGGTGCTTGCTTATTTAAGGGAGATGTACGTACGAACAGCCGGAAGTATGGGCCCAATGAGTTGTTTTGAGACGGAATAAAGAATCTCGATCTGTCCTTCTGCATGAGGCACTTCCCGAGTGTTTATTTTCCTGTTGCTTACAAAGTGACAAAGTAACGTGAAACCTTAAAAACAAAACCGTTTTACTGGAGACGGTTAGTGCGAACGCATGTCTGATGGATGACTGATAAATACCATGGCGGTACGCTTCCTTGCTCCTGGAGGCGGTAGATTTTCCACGTCAATGGATACATTTGTGGCCATGCACGGAAGGTGATAAGGTTTTCCACATCGTGCCTTCTCCGAGGATGGATTTCTTGGCCATGCATTCTCCACACCAGCAGCAGGTATACTCTGCCGAAGATGGAACTGAGGTCTGCATAGGGCACAACGATCCTCGAAAAAAGAAAAGAAATTTTAATATTATGTGGAAAGTTTTTGTGTTCATTTTCGGGCAAGTGTATGCAAGAGATAGCCCTGAGTGTGACGTTTGTCTCGACATAAACGTTTTGGCTCTCGGGAGGTTCCAGAGGTCTTGCTCTGGATGGCGCCCTGCTCGGACTTTCAATCTCGGAAATGATAGAAACACAATAAATCAATCATACCCAGTTACTACGGCAATTTATTAGGGCGACCGATCAGCGTAAGGATACCTCTTTCCTGCGTCTTACTTGTCCACTCAAGCTACGGCAACACTGCGCCTGGAGAGCGTCTCTTTATGTCTTCTTTGTGACTACACATCAGCGAAGCGAGCCGTCCTGGGAATTTTGATCTTAACTCACCCGCGAGAAGTATTGAATTGGGGGCTATGAAAGGTTTTAGAAGAAGGAAGCAGTGGGCTCCAAGTACAGGATGCTTTTCGGAGAATATAATCGACGCGGCCGGTCATTGTCAGGATATGTATGTAAGGTCATCAATGGCATGTCGAGCAAATAAATTCTTTGGTGGCAAAATTGCACACGACTCCTTCACGACGCACGTGGTTGACCTCGGGCTTTGAAATTTGAATGCCGGTCTTCGGCCAGGGCAGACGCGCCCATAAATGGCATGCCTTTAGCGCCAGCCACTGAGAAGTTGCGTAAAATATAACCACCACGCTCCCTAGCACGGTTTGCGAAGAAATGACAACGCGGTCGCATTTTACATCAGGAGAAGACTTTACACAATAATGTCACAGCAACGGAGATACATATTGGCAGACTGGATATTGGTTTTGGCAGTTTCACGATTGCGGTGACATAGACACTTACGGAGATAAGTCCTTCCAACTCGGCACCCTGGTTTTACCCTGACTTGCAGGTCAATGTTCCCCTTGGGTCTTCTGCCACATTAGGCGACTCTCAATGTCCCCATCCACTGGGATTGTTGAGTAGGATTTTATTAAATCTATAGTATCATGCGATCGGGGCATCGTCTTCATCATCTTTTAATATGTACACTAGAAGTAGGAGGCGCTTAAGATGTAAATATCCAGCTACCCAGTATGAAACGGTTTCTCTGAAACAGCAGACGCCAACGTTGACGTTTATTACTATATCTGAAACTAGCTGGATGAGCAGCCGCTTAATATCGACCCTCCACCTCTATTTTCGAGGCACAGACACCAATAAATATGGGAACAGCTGAAACGTTCGACATACGGGTTTATGAGAAAAGTCAATAAAGCGCCGCAACTCGAGGCTGATTTCCCCCCTGAAACTGCAGGTTGTTCAAAGGGAGCACGACACGACACGACACGTCATAATATTTAGTTTCGGACTTGAAATTTTAGCACCTCGTGTTTGCCCCGAAGCCATGGTGGAAATAAATTGGCTCTTATGAGCGTGGCGTTCACCATTTTAAACGCGTTAGCCACGCAAAGCAAGGGTTCGCATCTCGCTCTAGATACGTGATACGTGCGGAAGTATATGATTACTCCCGCTGACCTCCTGATCCCGGCATTTAAAGCGTTATATGCCTTTTGTCATCACTTATTGCATGATTGGATTGCGCGCAGTGCCATGAGGACCAATGAGGACCTTCTTTTGCGCTAAGCGACTCATGTCTCTCCCAGGAGCCGTCACCTGCCGACGTATCTCTCCGAATCACTGAGCCATTGATCATTAAGTTCCTCATCGGGACATAAATTCTTACGATGAAAATGAGTCTTACAGCGCACCGGGTCGTAACAAGCAGTCATTTATCTTCATATGCATTATCTTAGCAGGAGATTGCGATCGGCGTCCCTTGGCTCGCAAATCGTTTCATCTGTTCTCCGTATAGCAATGTGATACAAAGAGCCGGCTACCCGTTAAAACAGTGAGTAATCCTCCCCCCGTTTATCTCATTCTCTCCGACGAATATTTCTCTTCCCTTATCCTAGTTCCTGCCCTACAGTTTTCTTTGATCATCTATGGCTGTTCGTTACGGTCTCCCTTTCTTCCTTGAAGACAAGACTGGCCGACTGAGTGGGTCTGAATTCCTGGAGATACACGACCGCATGAAGCTTCTCTATCGACGCAGAGTTCATGACGATACGGGGACAATTTACGACATCTACGACATCACTACAGGCTCTAGCGAGTCATTTCAAGTCCCTGTTGTCTCTCTATCTTTCGGCGCCGACAACTCTCTAGGAACTATCAAATATCGCTCCCAACAGCCGAAACAAATATCCAGGTACCTTTCAGAGGTCAGCATATTCGCCGGGTGCGTAGTTTCCTTAGTCCTATTGCCTCTTCATTAAACCAGCTCATGTTGTGGTTGCTCCAGGTCAAGGCTCAGGCGATTCTTTGGCTCTGACGGCAATGAATATCGGTGGGGGTACCGACTGGCTGAAGGAAATGAGTGGACGGTGAGTTTACTTTCATGCAGGATATCGCGTTTTATTGCTTAAATTTTTTATAGTGCACTAACAGCAGGGCGGAGATAGTAGCGCACTACAACCTCAAGCACCCAGGAGAACCGCCGTATTACAGTTCGTCGGGGTGTATGCTCACGGTATTGGAAGACTTTGGACATTTGGCTTGTGGTACGTACACTGATGGTCCTGCTGCCCTCGATATTAATATTCATATGATGAATTGCAGAGATGCTGGCCACTGTCATGATTATGAGGCACATCGTCGCCCACGATCTATGACATTCCGCCTCCCAGGACCCCCATATGAGTCGTCAACAGGAGAGCCGGACGACATTCTTATGAAATATCTATCAGACTTCTCCTGTCGCTATATTATAATCCCTCTGTCTACTGTACTGTATCGTTTCGAAGTCCTACGTCGCTTCATGAGTCTCCATTACTAGCATACAAACAACTCCAGTCTCCTACACAATCGCAATATTATTCCAACTCAAATTTATACATATCTGTAATCTGCTGTGAGTCTGTGACCTCCTTGGACAATAAATTCAGCTCAGCTTTGACCGATCTCGTACGTAGTGATACGCATCGACCGCATTGCGTCTTCGTTAGCAATAACGTTCTTGTTCCGTTGGCTCGGAATGTAACTAGAAGCAGGGTCGTTGCGATGTTGAGGTGTGGACACTGATAAGATTAGATGTGACGGAATAACATCCGCAAATAGAAATTTCGGGCCACCACGTCGAACCGTTCCCGTCTCTTGTTCCCATTTCGTTCCTTCTTGTTCTTTGTACCTATTTCAACCCGGTTCCTCACCTTTTCAAGAAGCAGGAATTCACGTTATACCATGGAATTCAACATTATACCGGACGATGTCTGGATAGAGATCTTCGAGAGCGTCGACGACCCCGCTCAACTTGCGGTACTCGTTCGTACATGCCGCAGATTTCGTGATCTGGCCAGCAAACCACTGTTGCGCGAACTGAAATGGGGAAAGATGGAGTCCACGGAGAGGAATATCGAGGCCTGGCAGGGTGTCTACAAGGACATGGTCACTTTGCCACGTAAATTGACGCTGAGTGTAGCGTTCGATTTCACCAACGCTCGGTCACATATGCAACCTGTAAGTTTTGCCACTTGCTAACCCTTTACATTTCTGACTGGGAGCATTTTGCAGCTTACGCCAGAGATGTCATTACACGATTCGATTCATCTCCAAATCCCGTCTTTCACGTCGCTTCACGAGCTAGTGCTAGATTCGACCGCCATCTCACCATATACCTACTCCGTCCTTGCACTGGTGCCGACTCTCCGATCTCTCAGCCTCATCAACTGCTCGTACTACGGCCTACCCACGGCATTCAAAGATTACCGCAACTTCCTGCTCAACTCAGATCCCCAGAACCCGCTCAACATCCAGTTCGCTGATCTTCCCATCACCCACCTTTCGTTGCACAAGGTTACGATACCCCAGGAACACGATTACCAGGCCTTCCATCCCCTAAACCTCATCACTGCTTCCAATCTCACCTCTCTATCAATCACTTGGACTGGGGGGCTGGCGGTGACATACGCGCCGAAGAAGTGGCTCCTTCCTCAGCTCACCCAACTTGACGTTGTCATGCCTCTTCTCACGCGAGATCTTGTTGATTCGTTGGTCAGTTTTTCCCAGAATTGCCCTCTGGGCCCCAGCATCAATCTCTGCATTGAGCGTCACAACCTCTCGGATCAGCAAATAAGTGCTGTGCAGTTGCCGTTGAAGGGTGTGTGCAGTTACACAGGTCCCCTGCCCATCGCGTCGTTCGCCGCCCCCAGACAGCGAAGCAACCCTGATAGTTGCTCGTCGTCGTTGAAGCACCTTGTCATGAATGAGCCGCTTGACCTTGGTGGGCTGCTGGACGGCCTCGAGAAACTTCCGAATCGCCTCGAGACTCTTGAGATTGAAGTTCGAAAGTGGGACGTGGAGTTGCTCTTTGCTATTCGTCATCTATTCCCCCACATCCGTTCGTTGATCATTCGATATGGCAAAGGAACATTCCCTCCTGTAAGTCGCACACTGAAAATTGACCTTTTATTGCTCATAATCTACTTTAGGATTTCTTCGTCACTCTTGGCGCAAACATTCTTTTCGATCTTCCTAAACTGCACACGATTAAGCTCCTCCAGGACACGTCGTGCATCGTTACCAACCGTCAGCTATCAAACCTACACCACTTCGGCGGCCATGTGCCTGTCACGTTCGGTTTTGAGGAAGAGGAGCACGAACACGAAGTCTCTCGCCTCTCGCCTTCTCTGGAAGAAGCCGAGCTGAAGGATTATCTCATTGGATGGAACCGGTACTGCAAGTGTCTGCGAAATGTACAGCTCAACTCCCGAACGCGGTGGGAGCGCAAGTTCGAAGGCGATCGCTGGGTCGAGGTGCCTTCTACGGACTGATTCAATTCGAAAACACCCTCTTGTATTGATTCGTTTGTATTCTTTCCGCTCACTTACTAACTTATTCGCGCCGACGACACGACCTCAATATACTTACGCGCGAATTTATTTAGCCACCCATGCACACAAAACGCCACGAACCATTCCGCATCAATTCATTGTACATTTAGTTAAATTATCCAATTCATGCCATATTTACTCTGGAATTCCACAACCTTCGCCGTTCGGTCGAGGCGAGGGCGCGACATCATTCTGTTTGTCTGTCATCGCACGTCGCTTGTTCCCTTAGACGTTCTAGACTTGTGCCACGTACTACATCGTGGATATAACAAGCCAGTCGGGCTGCCGTACTGTACGGGAGCCTGCAGGAGCCTACATTTCGCGTCCATAGTTTTTCCTGGAGGTATTTGGGGAAGAAGAGCATGGCAAACAAATGACGGCGTAGTCGAGGTAACAAAGTCCACGTGAGAAAATGATTGAAACCCTGAGTCACGAGTTTGAAACGCGATAACATAAAGTAACAAAGTTTCCACTGCTTTCTTTCCAGCTCTCCTCCGTCAGGTTTACGGATGGCATCCATGCTCAGAATTTTCTCTTGCTGTTTGCAGAGAAAGCCATCCAGGGATCTGGTAAGCCTCTCCAACTTACCTCTTCAGCTAGAAAATACTCATGGACGTTATTCTTGATCTTCAGGAAACACCGAACGAGCGCTCTCACCTCATTCCAGCCTCGACCGACTCAACGCCGTGAGTAACTGATGTCTGGAATTGCGGAGAATGGAGTTAATAACCACCGAATTACCTGCATTGTAGCACGTCTCTCCCAAATGCATTCGTCGTAGACCACCAAAAGCTGAAAGAAAGAATGGGGCATATCGTACGCTCAAAAGAGGGGTAAGCCCTTCACACGAATACCAAGCTTCCTCTCGCTCCAATTTTATAACAGAAAAATGGTCAATGTCAACTCTCGGCTTCCCTTTAACCTCCACAACAAAAAATTGTCTGTCACCATTGAGCCTTCGTCTTCGTCACGGTCGGCATCCTCCTCCACTAATAACCGCCCCTCGCTGAACTTTTCTCCACTATCTTCAACACCGCACACCCACGCCCAGGTGCAAGCCCACGTCGGGGCTCCACTTACGTCTGTTCAGCATCCAGACGTGTCACGCTCCTCGTCTGTAGCATCCCGAGAGACGTCAACACACGATTCCGACAAGTCAATCCGCAGTCCCATACTCAATGTCCGTCTCGTACGGGGACTCCCTTCTGGGCATTCTGGTGCGGCCTCTGCTCGCCGGGGCCGGGCGAAAAGAAAGGGAGGAGATAGCAGCACCAATGGGTCTGTGGTGCCCTCTCCCGTCGAGCAGCAGCCTGTACAGGAAACTCCAGTGGAGGAAGGGCCGGGGTCGTTGGACAGCACAGTCGATGACGGTACGCCGCGCATACAGACAATTCAGCCTTCTGGTATCCTTCCGAATCCCACACTCTCTATCTCGCCAGCGTCGACCGTTGCTTTCAAATTGCAGGATACGGGTCCTCTAACCGTCAGTTGGGGAGACTGAGTCACCAACTTGACGCCTGGCACTATCCACGACGTCCTCCCCATGCTCCATTTTTTTTTCACTCTCTTGGGACACGCTTTCTTGCACCTTCGTTTCTTTATCATGCACCCACCCCCCATCTCCGTTCCGAGAATACCCTACGGATTCATCTTCACATGCACTTTTACTCGGTATCCCATCGTCATGTCTATATCCATATCCATTTACCCACACGACAGCAACTCGGCACCTCTTCGTCATTCCTTCCTTCTTGTACATACCACCGCCTCCTAATTCACCTCCTTTGCCACCAATATCTATGGCATTAAAGTTACCCATTGCACAATCACCAACGTGACTTACGATTAGAAGATACCACGCTCCTTCGAACACTTCAAAAATGTACTTACATACCCGCAAAATGTCACCTTCCCCATTAGTTTATAAAGTCGAACGCTCGAGACTCTGGCCACGCGTGAACAGCGTGTAGGCGCTGGCGGATAGATCTGGACCCTCCTTTTATTTCTTCGACTTCGACGTCGCTTTCTTCCTCTCCCATGCGGCCCTCCAGGCCGCCGTGTCTGGCTGCTTCTCGAGGCGAATAGGATCATTGCGGCTTTCCTTTTCTCTCCCTGTTCGCTCGTTCGCTTCCAGGGAGTCTGGCTTCACTTGATCAGAGGTACCCGAAATGGGCCCCATCCATGATTTTCGGGCTGCTGAAGGCTATGCTTATATACCCGAAACGAGAGTTACTGGGGGATGTAGTGGCCATGCTTGATGACCGGAATAACGCCACCAAGTACCTTCATTGGCAGTTCTTGTATTGGATACTTAGCGCGAATACGTATTTCGGACAAACTCGATCAATCTCGCAAGCGCGTTTGCCATGTTATGGGCGCCTGATGTGGCGCATGCAAACTGAAACGCTCCAGAGTCCAAATGTTCCTTAAATTTGTGCTTCTTGGTGGACAACTTGATGTTGCTTGTATATACGATCGGAATGTTATAATACGCTGCTAAAATACTAGCCAATGTGTCAGATACATAGGCGTCAGACCACTGTTGCTCGGCGGACTGAACCTTATGTCAGTGTCGTGCAGATCCCTAAGGAGTTATGCCACGCCCTCCTATAGCGCCCTCGGTGCCTAAATTTTAATACACGCGCGCCATGCAGCGGTTGTTAGTGCCTCCGTCCATTTTATTTAATTGTCCAAATGCGGATGGCAGTTCAATGCGCCTTCAAACTGCTTCGAAACAGATAGAGACGTATAACGCACTGCACCGCCGAGTCCTTCCGTGCGTGCCGAATTCTTGTTCTATCTGAACTTCAATCGATTATCGCAAAGGCACAAAAGCTCAACAATGTTGCGGTGTCTTCGTTTATCTATTTTACATAACCAAGATTAGCCAAGAGCTTCATGTTTCTATTGGCAAGAAGTACAAGTAGTATTCACCTGTCGCTGTACATATATACTGTACGTCAAAGAGGCCATATCCTAGCAACCTCATTGCAATTTGCAGACGCGTTTTTGAGGTTCCGTGAGTTCGGTAAATCATAGGTAACCGCGATTGACTAGATTTTCGGCAGTCCTCCGCCTATTCAGCCACCGGCAATTCATTCATTTACTATGGACAACTCGAGGCGGCTTCAAGTACATCACCTGCCCATTCGGATTCCTCTCCAACCCCAGCGTCACCTTCATCCCTCCCTCCCTCCTCCTCTCCAACTCACGCATAAAAGGCCCTGCACAGCGCCTGGTTCTCTCATCGCAACTTGCTTCCGTATGCCAGGTGCGCTGGGTTGATTAAAGGGCAGTGTTGATCGCGAAAGAAACGCTCGAGTCACGGTGGGGTTGAACAGTTACTTAAAGCCGCAGCCAAACACAACCAAGTACCGGGCCGCACAACCGGACAAGGTCAACCCAACGAGTTCCACCACAACTGTGATGTTGACTACATTATGTGCTTATCGACATGTTGGTCGTTCTTTGTGGGCATCTCCCACCTCCATTGTGCCCACAGGCTAACCAACCTCTTCTTCCTAGGAAAAATCCATCTCGGACTTCAGTTGCAACTTCCTCTCCTGCTGAAGTGGGTGATTCGACGTCGGACGGTCGCAACTTGGTCCGACTTTTTCTTCATATATGATATCAAGGTGAGTTCTTTTATCTATATCTGGTGTCATATATGGCATTTACCATTTCCTCGTCTGTGTTTCAGTCGGTTCTTCTCTGTTCGCTTATCAGGGAGATGCTAAAATTAGCCCGTCACAAACGGGTTCAGCACAGGAGCACGACTCCATATCCGAAGGAGCTAAAGAAGCGAACAAACGACATATCCGGGAAGAATGGCGCGGTGCACTATGAACGGAAGTCTTTTAAATCCGCTTCACCTCCAACCTTATCAGCTCGCACGCTTCTCGGGTCTCGTTTCTAATCTCTTGTCGCCCAGACGAGCACAACCGCGATGGCCAACACGACTTCAACGACACAAGACGGTACGGATGGGAAGAAAGTAGGGTATAACGAGAAGGGAGATGAGGTCAGCGTGCGAAGTAGTTCTGAAGTGAATATCAGGGAAGATGAGGTCAATCCTGGAGAGCTAACATTCGAAGAAGGTGCGCACAAGTTTTGAACGTATGAACGTCCATCTACCACTGCTCATGTTATGCTATAGATGCTGCCGGCGGAATGGGCCGCCATCTCGGTGTGTTCAGCTGTACCATGCTTATGTGCGCACCGATTTCTCATTTTCAAATTGCTCTCTCGTCTAATTCTTTCATCAGCGTCGGTCGTATTATCGGCACCGGCATCTTCTCCACACCCTCCTCGATCCTCTCCTCCGTCGGCTCCGTCGGCGCATCTCTCATGCTCTGGGTCCTCGGATTCGTGCTGTCTTTCTGTGGCTTGTTCGTGTGGCTCGAGTATGGGACAATGTTCCCTCGTTCCGGCGGAGAGAAGGTGTATCTGGAAGCAGTATACAAGAAACCGAAATTTTTGGCTACGGTGATATTTGCGACGAATGCGATTCTGTTGGGTTTCACAGCTTCAGGTTGTATCGTACGTCTTGTCTGTTCCTTTTCTCTTTCGGATAAATGGCTGATGTATTCCCAGGTCTTCGCTGACAAGTACGTTGCGTTGTAGCTCATGTTATATATCTTACTCGGGAGCTAATCGTGCATCCAGCATCCTTGTCTCTGCGGGACATGCTGCTGACAGATGGGTGGTACGAGGAATCGCGCTAGGTGGTAAGTAGGATATACTCTTTTTTGTTCGCCGTCATTGTTCATTCTCAAGCTTAGTGATATTTTTCGTTACCCTACTACACGGACTCGTCCCAAGACTCGGAATCGCGCTCATGAATGTAAGTACCGCTCTTTGTATCGTCGAGTCTGAACTGATTCTGCATTCTCATGCAGGCTCTCAGCGTATTCAAAATCGTTATCCTCCTCTTCGTCGTTATCAGTGGTACTTATCGACATTTGTCATTCATTACATCTCTGACTTACATATTTCTTCTCGACTACTTCCTGCAGGATGGGTCGTACTGTCTGGCAAAACACACATCAAGGACCCACATGCCAACTTCCGCAATGCCTTCGCAGGGAGCTCGCATAGTAGTAATGACGTACGTGTGCATCCTCTCTTTCTTTTCGCCTTCCTCTTCTTCGTAGCTGAACTTCACCTATTCCGCATGCGCATCCAAACCCGATATCGACATTGACCGCTGGTTTTTATACAGTATGCTACGGCCACATTCAAAGTGCTCAACGCATACGCGGGATGGTCAAATGTTAACTACGTTATGAATGAGGTGAAGGACCCTGTGCGGACGCTAAAGATCGCGGGTCCCCTCGGACTTGGGATATGCGCAGTGCTGTACCTGTTGGCGAATGTGGCTTATTTCGCGTATGTGGCATTTCTCAAAGCGTCTGGTATGTTAAATTTGGTGTTCTAATACTGGCAATGTAGTGCGGCTACGAAGCAGGAGATAAAGAAGTCAGGTGTCACTGTCGCCGCGCTTTTCTTTGGGAATGTGTTTGGCGCAAAGGCGGAGAAGGCGCTTTCGGTCTTCGTCGCGCTTAGGTGAGTCTTGCGTGCGGTGTAGATTATCACTATATGTGTTTAATCCGAATATGTAGCGCGTTGGGCAACGTTATCACCGTCGTACGTGTTCTCGAGGGTACCTGCGTCGTTGGCGGAAAGCTAACAAAAATATGGATATAGACCTACGCCGCATCTCGAGTCAACCAAGGTACCTTATCATTTTTTTCGTCATTTCAGTTTTTTTTTTCTATCAGGAAGACTAACTCCGTCATTTCTGAACCTCAGAGCTCGCGAAAGAAGGCGTACCGCTACCGTTCGGCAACAAATTCTGGGCTTCCAATTGGCCAACAGGGAAGTCACCACTTCCAGGCCTCATCGTGCACCTTATACCTTCGGTATGTCCTCCGTTTCAGGCCTCGTCTCTTGTTAGATCTAAAAGCCTTGCGGTTTGTGAATGTATAGGTCATCATCATCCTAGGCCCTCCGCCTGCGGTGGCGTATCCGTTCATCCTGGATGTTGAAGGCTACCCAGGGCAAATAATCAATCTGTTTATCGTCCTGGTGGGCATTTGCATGTTCGGTGGTTCGTTATCGTCATTTGACTTACCTTCATCCAGGGCTTGTTTTGGCTGAGATGGAAGAAACCTCACCTGAAGCGTCCGTTCAAAGGTTCGTTCTGCTAATTTCGGATCTCAACGAATTTGTATCTAATGGTGTGGATACTAGTATGGCTGCCGTTTGCGGTCTTCTTCTGTGCGGCTGCTGTTTTTCGTGAGCGGTATTTTTCTCACTCCCTCGTGTTCTGTGTTAACACTTCTGATCTTGAGTTCTTGTTGCGCCATTCCTGCGACCTGCGAACAAAGTGGGCGATACGCCTCCATTGCCGTACTACTTGCGAGTATAATAATTTCAAGGCTTCATACAAAGCTTATCGAACTTGGCAGGTACTGCCTCGTGGGTATCGCGATAATGGTCGTCGGTGTTCTTTACTGGGCAGCATGGCGTATCGTCCTCCCAAAAATCTTAGGATACGAGCTCGTTCCGAGGAAGGAGGTCCTCGAGGATGGCACTGTCGTCAACGTGGTATGTTTGCGGTGGCAATTCATTGTTTTTGTCGTATCAGTCTTGGCTGACATCTGGGATATGTTTAGTTTTCGAGGAAGAAAGTGGAATAGACGATGATCATCAGGCACGAGTCCTTGGATGCTGGTCAAATTTAGCGCAGTGCAAAAGCCAATCTCGGCCGTTGAAAGAGCTTCGAAAAACATATTGCCCATCCTATATCCTCCCTATTTATATTTCCAAGTACATACACAGCCTCAGAACAAACTTATAAAGCGGAGGATGCCATGAGCTTTGAGGATCTCTAGTTGAATCGATGATACTCACCGCAATTAGCTTGGCCGATACACTCCCAAAATGTCCTGCGCCATTATCCTGCTCCTCGTGCTTCTGCAATGTCGCGTCCAAGCTACACCTACCCCCCCTCCCCCCACCAACATAACAAATGCAGTAAATCAGGTGCGCATCGCGGATCCCTCCCACCAACGCAAAGGAGCCACGCGAGTGCCGACGTACTACGCAGACACAATAGGTGGTGTCCCCGGACAGAGCTACCAGGTGAAGGAATACGCACGACGGCTGACCTTTTGCAGACCCACGTTTATCACCCTAATCTTCGGCGCCATCCACTGTATCGGATGGACCCTGTAGCTCCCGACGCACCACGAATGGGTTCTATGGCAAATTTCGTCCTTCATCATGGGTCGGCGTATCGTGCATCTTCGTCACCTAAGCAGTTCACGAATATGTGGAGAGCACCCATGAGGAGTATCCACGCAGAATATCAGTACCTAATATTATTCCCCCACCACTAGGGCCTCTACTAGTCGGAGAATAATAGTAGGCTAGAGGTTTACAAAGACAAAAAGAACGAGGCGCGGAAATGACTAGGATCCGACTACACCGTCCCGATCCAATCAGTGATGACCCTGTGACGATGTTCATTGTCCTCAATGCTAGCCTGCACAGCTCGCCCCCGGTCCAAAGCTGCCGACGGCCAGTCCGCGTCGCTGTCGGTACCATCATCATCAGAGTCCCCTTCCATTCGAAGAGGCAACTCCCAAAAATCGATATTCGGGAGCGTCTTGTAATCCGCGTGCCCAAATTTCTTGAGAACACATTGAAGATAGTGCCAACGTATGAGGCCGGGCGGGGGGTTGGTGGCGAGCTGGGGCTGAGGAGGACTAGCGGTGCGTCCATGCATGATGGGCATTGTTGTCGGGAGCATGAGCTCTCCAAATATTGTGTGCACCCAGCCCGGAGTTTCAGCCCTGAAGACGTGGCACTCGTACTGAGTCTAAAATTTCGTCGACACATGATTTAGGAGATGAGAAAAGATGAACTCACCACAGACACAAACCGCAGGCCCAGTTCGTATATGTCGAAGTACGCATCGAGGTTGTTCGAGAGGCTGATGCCGAATCTTTCATCATAGATAGACAGATTCGGAATGGGAGGCGATGCTGATGAGAAATCGCGAAATATGGTACGGGCAAGATGGTCGCCCATACGCTTGGGGCATATATGGCTGTTTTTAAGCGGGTACGTGCTCCCCGTCACCCAGCACACTCCATCGCGGCGCTTGACACGATCGGCCATGGTGCTCGCGTGTCCCGTCGCGGTGGTGACGGATTTTCCAGTACGAGTGCTCATCTTCGACAGGCCGACAATGACTCCAACTGGGACGTCATAGAGGTAGATTGACGCGGTAAGCGGGTCCGTATGAGCGACAGGACGCCACCGCTGCACGGCGCCGTTCCAAACAAGCAAAGAGCCGCGCAGAAAAGCAGGATCACAGATGTCATGGGCGATGTCGATCAGCCACTTGGACTTCTCTTGACGAGAGTACTTGAGAAAATCATCGAGGGGCCCGCTAAGGAGGCAGATGACATCGGTGGTGTTTGGGGGAGGCTGAGGCGACATTGCTTGAGTGGCAAGCAAGTCGCTGGTGATGTTTGTCGGTGGCAGAGGGTATAAGCCGACTGAGTTGGCAGAAATGCGCAGCTCCAGCTGGCCTACGAGGTGCTGAGGAGCCGAATTGCTGTCCATCTTGGAGAAGCCAGACGACGCCTGGGGTAAGGTAGCCTTGACAGACGTACAGAATCAGTGATGGTGGGGTCAGAGCTGACCCCTTCGGGGAGAGTACAAAGCGAAGCGAAGATAAGGTAGACGACTTTCATAAATGACTTGGACAAAATTTGGGGGATTGTCAATCTGTTGCCGAGCAGCCGCCGTCGCCCAAATGTGCTCATGCCGAGCAGCCAGACCATCAGGCAACGACTGCGAAAGCGTCACTAATATCGGCTCCGGCCGGGTAACGGTGTGGGGCCAACAAAGGCTAAGCAAGACAACACCAGTATAACACCATGGCAGGATGGCCTCTCTTTTCAATAGCAGAAAGCAGCGAAATGGCGACTGCGAAAGCGCTGCGATCAGTCACACTGATAGCAGCGCGTTAGAAAACCTACTATGTAGCAGTCAAGGGAACTGAAAACGCGCCAGTTGTATAGCGGTTTTAGGCTCCAAAATTGCCTCATCTTTGCCCGTTTTCGACGGTTTTGAGGCTGCAGTTTGGTCATCTCAAAGCCCCCCACTGCAGACCTTCAACGCCATGTAGTTGGTCAGACTCTGCCGGAATAAATAACAGTATTTCATAGGCACTTTTTGACCCCTCCGTGTGGAAGATAGGAACTGAGTGTGAGATATGTTAATAACGTGAGCTATTTATGTGATTTATTCTGTGTTACTGACATTATGATAACAAATCCTGCATTAGTCACCGGCGTCAAGAGACCGAGAACGGCAACTGAATCGCGACCGCGTTCGATTGATGTGCAAAACTGCGCACCAAACGTTGTCAAAACGTTCTCTTCTATTTCGTTGAAAGGATCGGTCTACTTGGGGTTATACTAACAAGTCGCAGCCATATTCAAGGACAGCAATACGCAGTCTTCGCTTGAGGATAACTAGCCTGTGACCCGTGCTTCGCACGGCATGAATCTTTTTGTCCAATTGAACCAAGATTGAATTTATTGGAAAAATAAATTCCAATAGTCGCCCTTCCCCTTCAAAGCGCCGCCGCGCGTAGGCGCGGCATCGCCTTGAGCGGCTCATGGCTTCAAGTTCCTTGGGGACCTGGTATCCAGAACCATGTAACTCTACTTTGTCAGTCTCAGTGTTGTCCATCATCCAACACCCTTCTTCAGATGCCAGTGTAGCCTTCCAGAGTAAGTACAAATACCACTGATCAAATAGGATCCTTGTAGATATGCTAATACGGTACAGCCTCGAGCACACCCTGTGGCATCCACTGAGAGTTGCCACGCACGACGTTCTGATTGTCAACCAAGCCTGGTTGAAGCCTGGCCAGTGGCAGTGTCGATTGAGTCGCAATTGAGCGGCGTGCGCGTGAGGTCTGGAGTCTGGACCATCTGGCCAGCCAATGTTAGAGTTTGCACCGCCATTGGTGGTTTGTCTCAACCAATCGGAAGACCTCTTTGTCCCCCCGTGAGAAATACCGTTGTCGTATTATAATATAGATTTGCCTGCATGATTCTTACCATTCGTTATGGTGGGCCTGGCTCATCATGTTGAGGCAAGTCAAACTGCCTCCGAACGCTTCTGACCTCTACCAGTCACTAGGCTTGCAGTGTGTATATATAATCCCCCTGACGCTTCCTAGTGCTTTCTAACATTTGGCTTGTCACCAGGCGCGTTGCATTGCGAGCCTTCCCATTTCCTTCTTATGGTGAACTTTCCAGCTCCCATTGGAGGGACAGCCCTTCCAGCGGACTTTGGCCCCTCAGTCTTGTTTGCCGTTCTCTATGCATTGCTTTCGCCTCTGACGGTCTATCGCCTTTACAAAAGACAATCTCGGACTCTGCTTATCACCGGAAGTATCATCTTTTCTGTTGAAAGGTAAGTTCAGATCTCCCTCGCCCTCCGAATATCTTACCCTTCTGAATATAGAGTCGTCATCTTCTCGTTGCGAGCTGTCCAATCCCACAACGAAGCTCTCCGCTTCTCTCACGGATTAGCGACTTATATGCAAGTCAGTTTCGCTATGGGTTTCATAATCATCGCCAACGATCTGGTCAATATCGTGCGATGCATTCTTGTAAATCCGACGTATGGATCAGACATGTATTATCAATCCCCAGCTGCTTCCACGAAAGGAGGGGCATTTACCCCGCCACCAGATGGCACCCCGGACCAGCCGAAATTGCGCTTTTGGCACCGCAGGTTTTCGGAATTTCTGGGCCTGGCGTTTATGGCAGCTACTATCCCGGGAAGTGTAGCCACTTCGCATTATAGCGAGACCTTCGATAATCAGCAAAAGGCCGATAGTGCGTCAAAATTTCGGTATGTCTGCTCCCTTCCCTCATTTCGCATGCGATGGTGTCTGATTGAAATAACATGCAGGTTTGTGAGCACAGCTGTCGCGTTATTCATGTGTATCCTGCTTTCTGCAGCGACTGCTTGGGGCAGATCAAAATTCCCTCGTACAAGTCGACGGGGTGCGTTCATTATCTGGTTTATCTGCTTTCTTGTGGTAAGTCGTCAGGTCCGACCATTGCATAGGCATATTATTTAATTTCACGCATTATATCAACTCTCAGTCCAATGTTGCCGTATATCGTCTTTCCGTTTTGAGCATCAAAACCACCTCCTTGACAGTGCAAACTCCCCTGGATAGCCCTGGTTCAAAAGCTGCATTTTACGTTACGCATGCTTTGCCCGAGTGGCTCGCCATTCTTATTTTACTCTTGGTCAATGTGCGAAAATCGTTCGGGACGGGTCTGGTGGGAGACTGGCGTTGGCGGGATTTGCCGAAGAAGGAGACAAACGCGGAGACAGATCGTATACCTTTACAGGAGCTTGAAGAAGGACGGCGTTCTCGTTAGTAATAAAGTATGAGTGGGGTAACAGCGTCCGTCTTCTCTCATTTATTCATAACATGTTTGAAAAAGAAATTCTCACGGGGGTCTCCGACTTCTGGGGCGATTTTTGCGGCAGTGACCCATGGTTTCTTCCGCGTCTTTCGAGAGGACGTCAGGAATACTATGTAATCTAGGTATACAGCTCCCCTCATCTCCCTTCTCCATAGAAACACCCTCCCTTTTCGTTTACTATCTTTTAAACAAATTTCTTGTATATCTGGCAGAGTACATACTACTAGGTATTAACGGACTCTTTATCTCTATATCAGTGTCTATCAAAATTATCTGTTTCGTATACTCTCTTATCTCTTGGTAGTCAGATTCAGGGGCACGATCTGAGCTTCCTCTTCGAAACAAGATTATTATGTAGAGATTCGATAACGAAGTAGATTAGATTACTACCTCTTTTCCTATCGTAGAGATAGCGCTAAAAATGTATTTAAGCGCCCCTCGTCTTGGAACAATTCATCTTTTTCTTACCCATTCAAATCTGCCCGCATGATTCCTCCTTTCTCCCACCGCCACGACTCTAATATCTCTTTCTTCAGACGACTTTTCCGTTTTTACTCATGTTCGCAGGGATGTAACTGAAACTATATCTCTCTCAAGGTGCGCATGAACCCTCTTCTTGCCCTGCTGATTAAACCATCATCTTATCTTTATAGTGTCTTTCTCTTGCTTCCTCGAATCGATAACAACCTGTGGTGATATCAGGACTCAGTACTCAGGTCTCGAGCGTCACCTCAAGCCATGTCAGAATACGGATCTGCGCGGGTTCTAATCAACTCCACCTCTATGCAATGCTCATTTTGCATTTCTTCGATGTTCTTCTCTGGTCGACCTCTCCCACTCTCCGAGTATTTCCTCTCGCTCGACCGATCGTCTCCTCCATATTCCACCTAGACCACCAGCGCGATCATCTAATTCCGCCATATTCATATCGTACGCTTACTGAAAATGAGAGTTCGCCCAGCTATCGATTCGATTACAGTCTATGGATAACAAGATCTGGTGTCATTCTGGGTTTAATTGGTGTATGCGACAGGGTTTGAGGACTGGAATTGGTGGGACTGAATTTAGATTGTCTTTTCATGGATTGCGAATGGCGGGCGGCGGGTGATCTCAACGACGCTCTGTGGTAGAAGGGCGAGTTCCGTATATGACGTTGGATGTGGACGGAAAAGAAAATACGAAGGGAAGGAGGAAAATAGACATAGAGGGAATGCAGGAAGCAAGGGTGGCGGGCTGGGAAGAAGGGAAGAGAGAGACGAACCGTTTCTAATTCGATCTTCGCATCGGCGCTCATCCGCGTCTCGCGAATGAGGTTGACGATTCATTTCTCGCCTTCCTCCTGCGACAAGTTCAGTCACTCCGATAGGTTCCCAGCCTATAATCAAACCAACGCAATTCATCAGCCCCGAAAATTACAACCAACCAAGACGACAAACGCACCCAAGGTCAATGTTCAGATACGAACCTATCGAGCAGCGGGAGGCGGCTCTGCAAATGGTTGAAATAGATGGAGAGACATCAATGGGCGAGGCAGGTGTGTAAGAGCACGGGTGCCCGGCTGTTCGTTATCCATCCAGTTCCCGATGCACTCACATCTACCACAGCCGTTGCCAACCCAATGATGACCCAGGGCTGCGCGCATCGAAAGGCTCTGACAGAGTGCTGAGCTCATCCAGCATCACCTCTCAGTGACCAGTGACTATGTCGGATGCGAGCTTGTCCCATTGAGCAAGTGGAATTGGCCAGTGCCTGCGAGAAAAAGGATGAACGTTGTAAGACGAATATACAACACGAGGCGAGAGGGTGTGTTTATGGAAGAAAGAAGAGAAACGACGAACATCGGTTATGATTCATGCTTGAGGTATTGTGTATTATAGTACTTATCCCGACGAAATACCTCTACAACACGGGTTCTGTAACATCCAACGATGCCTGCTGGCAGCTGCAGCCTCTCGTGTGTCGACAGGTTTTTGCGCTGCGTTGGACGTTGAACGTCGAGCGCTGAGCATTGTCACCGTCGGTAATTGTAGCACAGGAAAGGCCGTTTCCACCATATGCAACACTTAGTGTTGAACGTTGAACGTTGAACGTTGATGGTCGAGAGAGAAGTGCGCTGGCGGGACGCCCGGTCCGTGCCAACAAACCAATTTCCAACAACCTCCATCCTCAATTCCGTTTCCCATTCGCAATTGCCAGCAGCCCTCGGAAAGTGGCTACTCTTTCTTCGCTGCCACTATCTTTGAATTAAGGCCGATATGTGCCTCCTCTCTCTCTCCAACTTTGTCGGCACCGTTGAATCGTGGTTAACGTTGATCTGGCGCAACCTCCCGAACTTTCCCAACCGACGTAATCGGGAATGACGCCGAAGTCGAAGAAAAATATCATCAAGGAAGCACGTACCATGCAATGGTGCCAGGCTGGTGACTATGCTTCTTGAAGGGTGAGAGGCCGTAGCTAAATGAGTACTTATACAGGGACACAACGCATACTCGCACCCAGACGTCTTTGCATTCAGTGCGCATAGACATCGTACCACACAGCTATGGGTTCAGCGAAGATTCCCATGTTAGGATTCTTATCTCTACACGTAGTCGCCGTTATATTGGGATGGGTCATCACTGTCCAAGGCCAGGACTTGAGGACGCTGTTTGGCAGCGAAGATACTGGGTTTAATGTATCCATCGTCCTACCTGGGGAGCCGAACTATGTAAATGCCACGAAACCTTGTAAGTCCAGTTTCAACTTTTTTATTATATCATTCGAATTATTATCTCATTCTCGACATTAGTCAACCTTCGCTTCGACTTCGAGCCAGCTGCCGTCGCATTCCCAACCAGCATCCAAGAGATATCCCAGCTCGTGAAGCTAGGCGAGAAAATCAATCACCAAGTCGTCGCTCGCAGCGGAGGAGTACGCTCTTTACATTACAAATTTCTACCCTTCGTGTCCTAACATCCACGTAGCACAGCTACATCGCCAATGGCCTCGGAGGCAAAGACGGTGTCCTCGTCATCGACATGCGAAACTTCCAGAAGATCACTGTAGACGATAAAGCGGGCACAGCTGTCATCGAGACGGGTAATCGGTTGGGGGATATCGTGACAGCGCTAGTGGCTCACGGGAGAGCAATGCCGCATGGAACATGTCCCTACGTGGGCATTGGAGGACATGCTGGTACGTATATCCATTCAGTGAAGTCTTTTTTAAATGCGTAATTTTTGTGCTGAATATTATTTCTTCTGCGTAGCATATGGAGGATTCGGGTTCACGTCGCGTCTCTGGGGCCTTACCGTCGATGCTATAATCTCTATCGACCTCGTCCTGGCCAACGGTACCATCACGACTGCTTCAAAAAATCAGAGCCCAGACCTTTTCTTTGTACGTCGATCTTCTCTATAACTTATATTTAGCCACCCTCCTTCTTTCTTTTATGGTCATTTTTTCCGCTGTCTCTCCCACATCGGTACCCCAGAATCGCATGCTCATCCACCGAAAATAACCCACACAGGCCATGCGCGGGTCCGGAGCCTCCTTCGGCATCGCTACCTCCATAACCGTGCAGACCTTCGCCGCACCCCCCACCGCGACGATTTTCTCATACAACTGGCAATTCACGGCTGCCGGCGCGGCAGCCGCCCTCTCTTCATACCAAGACTTCGTGCTGACAGCCAACCTCCCACCCGAGTTCGGTGCCGAAATCGTGCTCACGCGGGGCAACGTGCAGGGCCACGTCACCGTGGGGCTCGCGGGCGGGTGGTACGCCCCGCTGGACCAGCTCAACGCGACGCTGAAGCCGTTCTTCGATCGCATGCCACCGCCGAGGGCGGAGAGTTTCGATACGGGGGATTATTTGCATAGTGCTGTTAATCTTGCAGGCGGCAGTTTGGATACGACGAGCCAGCCGGATAATACGGATACGTTTTATGCGAAGAGTTTGATGACACCGGAGAGCCAGCCGATGTCGGATCGGGCGTTGGAGGCGCTTATGGAGGTTATTGCGAACGAGGGGTTTACTACCTCTGTGGTAAGTGTTTGCTGATGTGTTCCGTGTTTCGTCTTACTTACGCGCTTCTGCATTCCTTTGTCTTTCTTAGGGTTGGTTCTTCCAAGTCGAGCTCTTTGGCGGACGAAACTCGGCCATCAATGCTGTGAAAGCGGAGGACACGGCGTTCGCCCGCCGAGACTCGTTGTTCACTATCCAGTTTTATGCCTCGTCTCCGGGGAGTGTGCCGCCGTATCCTGAGGCTGGGTTTACGTTCCTCGATGGTAAGCTTGTTCCTCCTTTATGCGATACTCGTCTTAGACTTGCTAACGCATGTTCGTTTGACTTTTTTTATGAAGACACTGTCAATGCTATCGTTACGAACAGCCCTCTGAACTGGGATTATGGGTGCGTGTCAAACAAAGAACTTATTCTGTTCCTGCCCTCCATGCACGTTGTTGGAGCGCCGCATATCGAACTCGGGTCTGATAATGTGTTCTTTTCTTGCAGTGCCTACACTAACTACGTCGACGACCGACTGGTTGATTGTGCGTCCCTGTTTTTCTCTTTCAACACATCATGCTGATGAAATGTTTTGGTTTCCTCATTTCCTCCGTGATACAGGGCAAAAACGATACTATGCCCAGAACTACCCCCGCCTGCGTCGCTTGAAGGACCTATACGATCCGCGGGGCACGTTCTCGTTTCCTACCTCTATACAGAATTGAGACTGGGATTGTGAATGGCTTTGTTGGAAAATACTTTGAAGAGTCCAAAGTCATGGCAGACCTATTTTGAGCATCCGGTTCATTTTCCAACCCCTCGAATGAGGGCTACTATTATTGTCGCGAGTTTTGCACCCACATGGGACGAATATGTCGGCGAAGAGTAATTTATGTCTACAAGGGCTAAGAGAGAATAATCATGATTAGCCTGATGCTCTTGGGGTAATTACCACAGGTAAAGGCCCCCCGGAAAGAATGAATCTATCGCCCAGACCTTTCTCCTGCATCGCTACCTTGAATCCTGGCTGAAAAGAGATATCGAACTGTCGCAAGAGCATCGCGGTGATATACCGCAGTTCAAGCATGGCCAACGATTTGCCAACACAGTTGGCTGGCCCGTAGGAAAATGGGATGAACGCCGCCAGGTCCAGAATGAAGTCCTTGTCGTCTGTCTTCTTGCCCATTAACCAGCGGTCAGGCCAGAATTCGTCGGCGCGAGGTGAAAAGTAGCGCGGATCGCGGTGCAGGCAATAGGGTGGGATGGTAATGCCTGTGCCTTCTGGAATGAATCTGGTCACGAAGGCAAACAGTTAGCTCCATCCATTACTTACACGGTCTACAGCTACTGACATATTTCCCAAACGTTTTCCACCGCTATCTTTAGGAGGAGCACGTTGAATGGAAGTCGATAAGGCTGGTAGCATTCGAAGCGTTTCGTTTCTAAAAGACGAGAGAATAAGGGAACGGTACAAATATTGCGGTGCAATCAGGGCACTTACATGATGGCATTGAGCAATTTCATTGAAGGCAGCTTGGCCAATTCGATTGAACCTTGTTCCTCGAATGAAAAAGTCTTGTCGATCTCCTTTCGTACAGCTTGAAAATAGTCCGGATATGCGAGAAGGTAATACATGATGTTGCGTAAGACAGTGGCAGTTGTATCCGATCCAGCGAGGATCGTTAGGACAGACTCTGATACACTGAGGAATGGATCTGTGGTAGAATCAGGATCTGTGGCATTCAGCTATATAAAACGCGATCCATATCAGTCAATAACACTCAAAATACATGTTCTGAAAAGGCTGACCAGGTGGTAGAAGAGATCTTTTTTCTGAACTTCCTTGACGGATCGCAGTTTGGCTTGTTTGAGAGCAAATAGCCTGAAATTCTTCGAGCTATCTTCCGTGAACGAAATGGCCAAGAGGATACGACTGAGCCATGGAACATGCTGGGTAATTGAACCGGCGCTGCCGAAGATGATAGATCGAATGACGTGAACGTTAAGTTAATGGACGTGGAAATTT
This sequence comes from Flammula alnicola, assembly GCA_015499995.1. Lineage (NCBI taxonomy): Eukaryota > Fungi > Basidiomycota > Agaricomycetes > Agaricales > Strophariaceae > Flammula > Flammula alnicola. Next base: position 93,743 of record JADNRV010000157.1, on the reverse strand, counting down.
AAGAACTGTTCATACACAAGCGCTGATTCCAAACCACGCCATAAACCGTCTTTATCTCCATCACCCATGAAGTCGAATCCGCCGCCAAAGCTATCGAAGTGAAATAAGCATATGCAGCAGATCAAAAAGACGCCTAACTCACGCCATATCTCCCATAAAATCCAAACTACACAATGTCAGGCGAGAAAAAGCTTCGATTAGTGAATAAAATGCTCACGAGAAAAAGCTCATCCATTTCGCGAAATCAATATGAGCATCATTTTCCGGGGAAGATGTACAAAGTCCCATGAAATGTTCATTGAGTTGTGAAGCCTTCGAGATTAGAAGATCGGCGTAATCGTTCAGAGGACCAGTTCCAAAAGCCTTATTCCACGACTTTCGCAATCGTGCGTGGCCTTGTAGATCAGGAGGCCTTGTAAGAATGTAGTTCTTAGTCTTGTCGTTTGGGGGAGTAATGATTCGTCCTTCCCAAACTGTCAATGTCGTGGTGAATATAATGAAAGCAAGTCGCGGCGAGTAAAGGAAACGTACGAGGGCCCTTCGGCAGCCCAGAAGAACCTAATACAAGAGGAATAAACTCTTTATTGGTTACCGAAAGTTCATTGGGACCTGAGCATAATTATTAGTCTTCCACAAAAGATAACAAAGGACAGTAAATGTCATACCGACGCGAACAATGGGACCATATTTCTCATGCAATTGCTGATGGTATTCCTGGAGTTCACCTTGGTACGATGCAAAGGCCGTCCATAATTTGGACACTTTACATAAGACAGGACCGGGATATCGAGCAAGTGGGTGAAATGGTGAGATCCGATAGAGAGTGATGGATCCCAGCAGCGTTACGAAAAACAAAACATATGCGTTCCAGATGGAATGTGCGCCCGAAGATGAGGCCCAGAGGAGGGCGATAGAGCTGGAAATGGCCAAGAGCGGAACGAAAAGCGCCATCATAGACGTTGGCTCGTGATTTCTGAACCACAGATGGGTGATCTAGTAAAGGCTGCATAAGTCTCTGGTAGTCATGTCCTTGGTAGCTATTACGAACAACGGCACCGAAAATGTCAAGCCATGTCAGGACCGCCCGGGATGTCATGACAAAGGCTTTTGGCAGTGATCCTGGGTGGGAACTACGCTCCTCGACCGTCAGTAAATCCCCATCGAAATTTTAAAACGATGTTTACCCTCTGTTGAACTTAGCGATGCCAAGCGTGAAAGCAGAGCTGAGCAGGGAAGACTCCTCTGATGCAACCGGTTTGCTCAGTCGAATGTTTATAGCTTGTTGGACTGCTGCTTATCTTGCATTTTGTCCTTAAGTGGAAGGCCAGCGAGGTGATAAGTCCACGACAGCTATTATCGAAAATCACACGAACACCGTATTCATCTGACATGTAAATGACTCGCCGCCGTCTCTGTTTGGGGCTTTCGGGCCGACGTCGCCTCATGTTGAGTCTCATGCCTGGCCGAAGCGAATTTGAATTCTGATATCTCACATCCTGTCTTTGAATTTGATTTCATGAGATATGATAACAGAGTTGATTGGCCCACAGAAGCGCTATCTAAGCGATTATTCACCCACTCCTCATGTGGTTACGATGTCCAGCTTCCCGTCTTGGATCATATCCCTCCAGTAGGCTCCTCCAGCATCACTTCTCCTTATTTCTACAATCACGCCCACTTCACCACTCCAGCTCCGCCCCCAGGGCGAGCCCACAAACACACAGACACGGCGCTCTCCACTGCGGCCCATGATCCTCGCTATCCTTCCATCCAAGTACGCACTCCGCCCACGTGTCCCTCCGACGTCAGAAACTCCAACCCCCGATGCCGGGTGGGGCGAGCTGGAAATCGGTAAAAACTACTGTGACCGCAAGGACAGAAAAGTTGACACGTGGCAAACGATAACGGCCAGGAGATGAAACGGGAGGAGTTGAATACAAACGACTCCACAAAAGAGGAGATGTCCGGCGTTGGTGTTGGCACAATTGTGGAAAGAAGAGCTGGGCATACGCCCACTAAGTAGCGAGAGACGGAAATGAGGTAGGGCGTCAATAAGAAAATAATTTGACATTAAGGTTCTGGGGCAAAAGGAGACTTACAACGACGACAGAGTAGAGCTACGCATGGGGAGTGAACGAGAGAGCTGGGTGTGTACTGGCAGCCGGAGGTAGATTTATTTGCTGCAACGATGTCTTGCTTCCTGCTATTTGTCCTGCACCCACCCCATGCGTGACTGACCGACCGATTGACCAAGTCGAGAATAAGCGGCATTCTCGGACCCTGGCTCTGAATGCGGGTAAGTGTGAACAGTTGAGACTGACAGGGCCGAGTAATGTCCACAGTGACAAGGGCAGGAGAAGTCAAGGCAAGATGTGAGAAAAACAGCGGAAGTGTTCGATATGATCCCACTTCAACGAAACTCCTGGCGCGGTCGATCACAGGTATCAACGAGTAGACCAAAAGGAAAGGTCGATATAAATTTATCGGCGCATTAAGAGATCATGTTGCGATGAAACGTTGGCGAACTAGGGAACATAGCGTGAGTTAGTGTGATAGTAAATGAGGTTCCAGACTCACGCTTACAACGATCACAGAGCTAACCGGAGTGGATGCGCGGCCAGCTAGAGGACTTCTCGCGTCCAGAATGAGCGACACTCTCTGAATCCAGCACTGAGAAATGTCGAATGGGGAAGAATGGGAGTGCAGTGATGCGGAAAGTAACATTGGAACTCCGATTGGTCGCCGAGGAACGGCGTGCACGTGCTCACGCCACATTGAAGATTATAATTAGTAATATTAAAGTATGATCCCCATGTGCGGTGGTCATTCCATAAGTCTTTATAGTATTGTATTGGAACGATTTCGGGCAAGCTCTGCAACTTGTGATGAACTGCCGGAGGCGCGAATGAAGGATCGGCCAGTTTTTCTTTGATACCGTAAATGGCGCGCCCATATGAGTTCAAGCTTTGGACTGTCAATACTTTGGCGTTCGACAGGAGCTTGCCATCGGTGGTCATTTGAAATACGTGGTAAGCGCGGTCGTATTTCGAGGGTAACTCTCAAGTTCCATTAACGATGGCGTTTAGAACGAGATCGAAAGATCTATCAGCTTCATGATCACGAGGGACATGAAATGGAGAAGGAAATAACATCAATATGAAAGTACAGAGTCGTGTGAGGGTAAATTATTCTCGGTAGACCATTAAATAGGATACATGTAACGAATATCCTATATGCGAAGCAACATGTTAGGTGGTAAGTAAGGGAGAAGAGTGCGGGAAGAACATCAACTATTACGTACCCGCATTAGGAACTCTAGCAATCGGACGAACCAGGCGAATAAGACAAGAGGGAGAAGCCTCTGCGGCGGCAGTGGGACGACTTCCTCGACTCTCTCGGCAACGGGCTCCACCGATAACTCGTCCTCCCATTCTTGCGATAGGCACGCGTAGCAGACGTCATCCCCATTTTTGTGCGAATGTTCTTGAAAAGTTATGTTGCATTGCTTTGGCGTAGATCAGAATGAATACAGTTAGAAACAGATTAAAGCACACCTTGATGTAAACCAGACTAGCAATGGCTAACTCAGTTAAGGCTTCCTTGTATATTTCGGAACGGTACTCTTCAGCAGGCACAGATGAAGTATTGAATCGGAGGGCATTATCCCGCAGAACCTCAGCCAGTTTTGCGGCTGGCGAGGATTTTGACAGAGTGACAGCGAGAAATTTGGAGGCAATATATCTGCCATCCGAAGCATTGAACGATCTCTGCGCCATACATGGGCGGCCTTCCCTACACCGTAAAAACACGTGAGTTATTAGACGTGTCTATGACCGTTCGACCACAAATTTCGAACTCACGTAGGGAAAAGAAATCCTGCAATTTGGATGGCAAGATCAGTGTACTTGCTTTGGTCGACGAAATAACCTCCGGCCATAGGCAGCGCAGCATTTTCCAGAAGCGAACAAAGCAAGGAATTAGGCATATGAAATGTTCTATCACCAAAATCAAACGCCCAAAGGTGATAAAATTCATGAAAATGAAACAGAGCTTGATCTTTTGCTTGGATGTGGGCCTGTTCGGACGCACTGTTTGAGTGTATTAAATACTCAAAAAGTACCTTCGAAATGACGACATGGGTGTTTTTTGATAGATAAAGAGGTGCCAATGTTAATGCCGTCGGTAGATGGCGCTGCAAAATTTCTGGGTACTCCGAGAAGTGTGAATAAACCTGTTTTTGAATGGAGAGTAATAGGTGATGATAAACGCCCTTGCGGGGATCTGGAAGCATCTATCAAGCACTCGAATTAGCGAATAAACAGTAACCGGATATAAAATGACACACCTTATGTTCTAGCCACGCTATAAAATTGAGAATGCGAGCAAGGTGATTCCACATCCCGTCCTTGTCCGAACCAGTGATTGACAAACTCATATTGACCTCGAAATTGTAGAGATCGGCCTGGAGTTCAGCGGTCAGGTATGCACATCTGCAATGTCGAAAGATTGCTTCAGCGACACAAGCGCTACGCAGGCCATTAGGAACGTCTAGGATACGAGTCAGCGGCGCGTGTTTCATAAGATTCGATCATAACCCTCACGGTTATCGATATGATCTCCGGCCTTGAGGAGATTAGACATGTGGTTTCTATAGTAGCTCAGCCATCGTCGCGCAAGGTTAGTGTGAGCACTTATAGTGTCGATGATGAACCTTCCCGACCGCGACTGGTCGAGAAGAAAATCAGAAAAAGATGCATGAAGAATGCGAAGCCGTTGGTCGGTAGAGTCAACTTCTGGAATATGGAGGAGCGCATGTAGATCGCTCATTATCAACAGTGTATCCCCAGAGTGGTGTGAAAAGAGGTTATCAGCGAAAGCCAGTGGCCAACTATAATTTTTTGAATCGAGGATGGACCAACTGAGTATCTCAAGGGCCTTCGGGAGATTCGCGTCATAGACAGAGGACAGGATGTGATGGTACAGTGCATCTAATTGCCCGAATGGTCTATCCGCATCGTTTTCCGCAGACAATAGGCCTAGAACGACCTTCAATCTGAGCGTGGGCAGGATATGACGCGAGTCAATATACTTCATGACAGTAACGGCATAAATAAACTGTCCAGAGGATTTGTAGACGAGGTGATTAATGTCATGGACACTGGGCCACTCGGCGGGAAGGTAGGCGCGCGATGGATGCTTCTCTTTGATCTCAGCAAATTTTGCTTTTAAAAAGACACAGATGTCGGCATCGGGCTTGTATGAATCGTCCAATGGCATTCCTGTCATTAGAGACCGCATCGATGAGCTATTAAACGCCTGACGGATGTCATGTTCTGGGCGGCTGGCGATGAGGAAAAGTAGCGGAGTAGTCAGTTCATTGACGGACGCAGCGAGCGCGTCCAGTATCTCCGTTTGCGAGCTTGTGTTTGCGTTATCACATTCATCTAAGCCGTCGATGATAATGAATCTGGGTCGGGAGCTGAGAGGCCCTTGAGTTTCCTCCCCGACGGTGGTTTGCTTGAGAGGGTTGATGATGAGCGCTTGCATTTGTGAGAAGAGAGAGCGAGAAAAGATAGATGGGTCATGTTCTACGGCTGTCGCAACGTGGACCCGCATTCCGGGTATCGACAAGGAGAGCTGATAGGAAAGACTTGCTATGAAGTGGGTTTTGTTGTTGCGACCTGGCGACGTGCGAGAGAAAAAGAACGAAGCAGCAAGAATCCCAGCCTTCGCGCACATCTCGGCAACGGTCTGTGCTATGGCTGATTTTCCTGCTCCGGCTGGACCGTACATCCACAGGAAGTAGCGAAGATTTTCGGGATCCTCGATCCATTCCATGATCTTTCTGATGATGGCCTTTCGGGTTTGGGGGTGGCATTTGGGCGGGTCGAAACGCTCCGCCGAGTCGTAGAAAGCGCCAGAGGCGATATTTTGCCGCAGTATGTTCATGGCTAACAGAGATTTCGTCAGTGTTTGCCTGTCCTCGAGTTGTTTCGCCTGTTTGACTTACCTCTACCATGCCTGGCATCGGTCTCCATGTTATAGACATGAAAATTGCTCACATCGCCCCGTTCGACGTTTGTAAACTGTCCCCCATTGATCGAGAACTCTTGAGCTTGAGAGAACATGGTCTGCGTTGGATTGTGGTGATTAGGAAGCAATCTAGGTGAAAATATCCAAGCTCGTTGTCATCAGATGCAAACGAGGAGCTTTAAGGCAAGAGTGACAGAGCAAAGCGAGAGACGCATGAGGCTGTGTCGAGTAACTGTCGAAGTTGAAATGACGGTGGCTGTGTTACCGGAACACGCTCTGCAAGTATCTCACGCATGCGAAACTAGCAAGCGGGTGAAAAATCCGGGAGCTTTGAACGGATTCGAACATGAGGTGGATGAAATCTATGGAACAGGGGCAGAGATTCATCATTTGGCGCAAGGATGGTACTTGATTCTGGAAAGTCCTGGGTCCTCCGTAAAACATGGCGGCGGCTCGAGGAGCTGTTACTGTATGGATTTCGCACTCTGAGCCTGAGGCCTGGACGCCAGAGTCGTTCGACATCACGCCGTCTTCTCTTTACTCTCATCTGCGAATATTTCTTGAGGACGTCCTGTGTTTGGTGCGCTGCACATAGACCATATTATTTACATATTTCTGACCTCGATCCTTGTCATTCAGAATGCCTGGAAGTGTAAGTACAAAGTCAATGATGTGAAGGCGTCTATGTAAGGAATAATGTACTTCGCTAGACATGCGTGCACAGCCTCCCCGAATTCCCACGAGCACAACCCACGATGTAAACACGCACTATATCTCTGCGCCTCCCTTCCCTCGTGCTCACGTCCTCCGCCTCTTTACTCCTTCTGCTCAGTGTTATCCAATGCCAAACATGTTCTCCGACGCCAAGGGTATCGCAATCACAGGTGGAAGGTTTATGAACGTAGAAGGCGGGGACATCAATCACGTCCAGTACAACTTCAATATGGCGGGCAGCGTCGAAGATAGACACACTAGAGGTGTGTCTATCTGGCTAAAGGCAGTCGTCGCAACAAAACCTAACCGAATATCTGTTAGCTATGGAGGTATTGCGCCAAAATATCGCTTCAGGTGCATTCCACGACTCCGCTGAACGTTTCGATCCGCCTAAATGTCACCCTCGGACACGACAAGCCACCATCCAGAAAATCATAGAATGGATCGAGGATCCCGATAATTTGCAGTATTTCCTGTAGATGTACGGCCCAGCGGGACGTGGAAAATCGGCCATTGCGCAAACCATCGATGAGATGTGTGCGGAAGCCGGGCTTCTCGCTGCCTCGTTCTTTTTCTCCCGCACCGTACCAGGCCGCAACAATAAAACACATTTGATACTAAGTCTCGTCTATCAGTTATGCGTGTCAATCCCCCAAATGCGTGTCCATGTGGCGACGGTAGTGGAGCTCGATCCATCCCTCTTTTCCCGCTCCGTCGCATCTCAGACACAGGCACTGCTCGTCAAGCCGCTCAATCTAAGCGCCGTCGATCGGAAAACTCAAGAATCTCCCAATTTTCGACCTCGAGTGATCATTGTCGACGGCTTGGACGAATGCAACGACAGCAGCTCGCACAGTGAAATTCTTTCCGCCCTCTCAGCAGCCGTCAAACACTCTTCGATTCCCCTGACCCGTACATCCGTTTTCAAGACGCCAATTAAAGTGGTTGCGAAAAGACTCGCTGAGGAGGAGCATCAGTAAATCGTGGAAAAGTTGGTATGCGGTTGTGGCTCCGACAACCCGGTGGCAGTGTTGCGACTGATGACAACACCAGATATGGCATTATATCTTGGTTGCCGATATGGTCGAGACGTTATCGGAATGTAATATTCTGGTCAGATTTTTATAAGCTCATGTAAATCTTATAGATCAATATATTGCCTCTCTCAGAATGATATGAAGGTTATGAGTGAGTGATCATTATTAGACATTAATTATACTCAGTTGCAAAAGTAGTACCAGCATTTCGGGGGTCATGTAAATGCTCGTCAGTATGATTAAAATTTATAATGAAGTTTTCGTAATTGCCAGAGGATTGCGACTTGCTAATCAGTATTTCAGGTTGGGTATAATCTCTTTGAATCTCGCCAGGCTCCTAACCAGCCGTCGTTGGGTGTTCTATATCTACGCGGGATGTGATTCTATGTGATTTTCGAAAGTGATTTGTAATACATGAGCTTAAGTTTGGACGAACACCCAACGACGGCTGGCACATAATGTCAGCCACAGCCGTGTGAACTGCTGACACACAGGTCTCTTTCACAACAACCAACCTCGAGGACGATGGCTACGGAGGCAAAGCAGCCTCAGGAAAAATATAAAAACATTCCCCAGGCACTTACTAATATATATTGTATCCGCAGAATTTTTTTCCTCGCCTCAGAAAGAGGGATGGACCTTGTGAGGGCCAGATTTCGTTGCTGCACCAGGCTTTCAGGTGGTATCTTTCCATTGGGTAGAGATTAAGAGCCTGAAAAAATTATACTTGAAGGAGAGTGATACCAAGTGCCCTCAAATTCACTTGTATAAATTTTATATGTGTTTCTACCTTGTGTACATGAAGGACGAGACTTTATTTCAGTGGAAATTGGTGTGTGTGTCAGCAGTTCACACGGCTGTGGCTGACATTATGTGCCAGCCGTCGTTGGGTGTTCGTCCAAACTTAAGCTCATGTATTACAAATCACTTCCGAAAATCACATCCCTCGTAGATATAGAACACCCAACGACGGCTGGTTAGGAGCCTGGAATCTCGCCAACTTGAAGAAAGCCTTCGGCGATCCATTTATGGACTAGACATCCGAGTCGCGCTCCGAGTGAGGTCAGAACTATTTCTCCCTGTAAGTCTGTAAACTCACGACTGCCAGCGGATATGAAGTCAACCCGAGCATCATGCTTCTGCCTTATTCTATTGCAGAGCCAGGCAGCAGGGCTTGGAGTAGGTTACTGGACATTACTGACTGTTGAGTCGCGGACTTAAGAATCGGAGTCGGAGAGAATTGTTCAGGGAACCAGGCACATCGGCGTCGGAACAGAACGGAACACGTTAAACCGGAGATCACGTGAACATTCAACGGTCGGAAAAGGGAATTGATGTAAGTTGAACTTCGTTGCTTGCATCTTTCCCTCCCACCAATATGTCCTCACTCCCCTACCTCGGCCTGCTGCTGCTCTCCCCCAAGGTCACTCCCTCTAGGATGCGAAAATCTATAGGAAAAGAACCAGAGAACTCCTGATCGAGCCCGTCTTTCCTCCCATGTCGTTGTTGGGCTTGTGACGCTGACGAGCGCCCCAAGCCCAACTCCGACATTGGTTTGGTTCATGGATGGTAGAGATGGTGCTGACGGGCGTACATCTCTTCCATTCATTGCCACTAGATTGCCGCAGTCAGCAGCTCTTCGGTTTGTTTCACGTCATCGGAATCATTGCAACTTGCCTCGTTTGAGCAATTGGTATGTTTGTTCTTGGATCATCGTTGTCTCCTTCACTAACCCTTGTTTATTTTAGAGCTTCCGAGTTTCTAGCAAGCTCGTCACCTTTGTGCTTGAGCCACGCGCTGCCATGTCATCGAGTCATCTTCAAGTACAAGCTTGTCGTATGTTGATGCTGGAATTTGGGTGCACCTTTGGTACGTTGTCGAAGTCTCACTTTCTTATTTACCGCTCTGATCACATTCGTGGCAGTGTCTGTTCTGTAGCGTCTACTTTCCAGTACTGTATTAGTAGTATTGAAATAAATCAGATTTGAACCATATTCTCGAAGCGACGCAAGCTATATTAAACCGATGGAATAGTTACATTGTCATTACAAATGCTACTCAGAAATACCTAGCAATACAAGGCCTTGAAATGTTGTCTCACCCTTACAGCAATGACACATTGCTACCGGAACGGCAGCAAAATGGCGGCAAAGATATTAAGGAGGGGTGCTGACGTATTGCCATTGTAACGGGTGCTGCCATATGATTGGAAATTATACCGGTGACATGATATGGCAGCACTGATATTCCCCTTATAAGGCGTTACACAAATTTCCACAATTTACTGATGAGAGTGCGAAGCCGTGTCGTAATCAGGCACAGAAACACAGCCACCATGACGTAATTCTTCTGCCGTGCGGGTCGGATGTCGTGAGAGTCAAGTGCGAGTAACTATTTTTGCCAGGATCATTAGCACCTCGAAGCCTCAGCAGCCCGTAAGGACTTTTTTTTACACAAGGTGTAGCCCCATTACGCTAGTGAATGAGGTTCAGAGTCTCCAAAAATCGTCCTTAGGCAACTTCTTGGCAACAACATCATGGCGTACGACGGAACAACTTTTTGGTACCAAGCTTGGTAGCCTCTCTCTTGATTGTATCCACGGAATTGCAATCTTACAGGTAGAACTCTTAGGAGAGAAGGCATGGTGAGATGCGATGGATTTCGCTTTTTATCTGCAGTCATTGGTCAAAACCGACGCCCACTGTTCTCTCTTGGGCAAACACATTTAACAACATCAGGAAAACTACACATTCTCTTTGGCGGCTTATATCACTTTGACAAGCGACAAAGTGACGAAAGTGAGCTCAAGTAGTTAAGGGATGTTCACTTGTTTCAGGAGGTTCCGTTCTTAGCAAGTGAATTCTCTTATCTATGTCAGCTCAAGTGAGCATTCAAGTGAATAAGTCATCTCTCAAGTGACCGGTCACTTGAATGCTCTCCGGCACCGAGATGCTTGCCTGAGGGCTGCCCTGGATGTTGTTGGAAATGCGACAAAAAAGTATTCAGATTTTGGTAATGGCGCTGTCCACCAGTATCAACATGAACAGCTGCATTTGTTTCAAGACAGTCGCGATATTGCGCTAGCACTATCAACAGATGGTGCTCAATTGACCATGAAAAAGCAATCCAATACCTGGCTTCTGATCTTAATTGTGCTGAATTTACCGCCAGATATTCGATACACATCCGGAGATGTCATTATAAATCTTGCAACTCCAGGTCCAAACTCGCCTGGAGACATTGAATCATTTCTCCGCCCATTATTTGAAGAAATGGCGCATGCCAGTGAAGGGCTGTGGATCTGGGATGCGGTGGACTCATCCTATTTTACCCACCGTGCATATATTACCATGGGATTGGGTGATATGCTGGGTTCTGCAAAGCTCAATGGAATGGCCGGGCATTCTGCAATCTTTGGGGACCGCTTTAGCTCTGTCCAAGGTGCCAAGGCAAGTCTCAGTAGAGGCGCAAGAGCACTTTATTATCCAATGAGTCCTCCCGAGAACGACAAATACAACCCCTCTCGCCCTGCTAGCTATGATCTGAATAATTTGCCAATGCGCCAGGAGACAGACTATTGGACAACAATTAATCAACTAGCTACAGCTTCGTCTAAGCAGCAGCGAGCAAAAATCACAAAAGAAACAGGAATATCTCGTCTACCACTCTGTGCCGCAAGCAAAGCTTTTATTCATCCAACATTTTTCCCGATCGATCCATTCCATCTCTTCTACGAAAATTCTATGGCCTTCATCTGGGATACTTGGACCACAAATAGCAAGCCAACAGAACGGATTCATTTACCAGAAAACAAAGCGCGCAGATTTGGAGAAGCTGTGTCCGCTGCTATGAAGACTCTCCCGCCGGCTTTCTGTGGTCCAGTAAGGGATCCATTTCTCAAAAGGCATAGTCAATACAAGGTTTACGAATGGATGGCGCTCCTACATTGGTATATCTTGCCTATTGGAATGGAGCTCGGCTTCGATCCGAGTGTCTTACAAAATTTCTCCCATTTCGTCTCAGCAATTGAATTTGCAATGTCTATCCAAGCTCGTTCCGAAGCCGAAATTGCGGATCTTCACTCTATTCTCCGAAAATTCCTGATTGGTTTTGAAGCCCTGTATGTTGCAGGCAATCCAGAAAATATCTCAAGATCTCGTTTGTGCATTTTCCAGCTAATTCACATACCGATGCACATAAAATGGAATGGTTCCATTCGCGTAGGCTCGCAGGCTACAGTAGAACGAAGTATTGGAGAAGTAGGCCACAAAATAAGGTCGAAAAAATCACCATTCGCAAATTTGGCAAATATCATCACAGAGAAGGAGCTTCTTCGTATTCTGAAGTTGTATTATCCTTCTTTATCAGTTCATTCCACTCCACTTGATTCAAATCATGGAGACGATGCCGAGTTTGAAGATATAGACCAGGGACCTCAACAAACCAGGCTAATACAGAAAATCAGATTGACAAAAAAGGACTCGGAAGAAACCTTTGCAATACAAGAGCTTGAGTCAATCGAAAGGCATTCCCAGATCGACCTCTATGATCCAGACTCCGGAGCTGTTGCAGAAAGATGGGGAAAGGCGAGGCTCGCGAACGGTCGACTGTTGCGAAGCAAAATAAGTGATAAAGGCAGCTCTGCGGCGTGGTTTTATCGATGGTTTGAGGTAAGAGAGACATTTATAATCTTCCGAAGCCTGCAATTTCTGACTTATTTTCTATGCAGGCTTGCATCAATGAAAACGGTGGAACCAGGGTGATCTTTGGAGAGGCACTTGCATTTTACAAGCTGAAGATCGATGATGCTGTCAAGAAAAGTCTCGTTCTATATCACCAACTTGTCGACGTGAAACAAACTCTGGGGCAATTGCGAGGAAAATGGGACCGCAATACAATCCACGCTGCTGAAATCTCGGCTATTGTTGACATTGTTGGCATATGGGAGCTCGAGAACTTGAATGAAAGCAAGAACGTCTACATCTTGCGCAAACACCCAGCAATAGCTTTGTTAAGTCCTGAAGAGCTTGGGAAGGACACGGAGATTGATGGGAATGAAGACCTGGCCCCAGAGAATGTAGGAGGCGACTCACAGAATGCCTAATTCAAAGAAGTAAAGTGACTTGTATGTAGTACAAATTTTTGTAGTCGACGTAGATATAGCGAACGTGAAGATCATAATGATAATGCATTGACCTCTATTGACCACATGCTGACTATTCTATGACTCGGATAGGCTGATCTACAACTGATTCGGACTGAAAGACGTGGGTATGACTAGTGTCTGACCATTGCTGACTATCTACTGACCATGTGTCGACTTCGTCCGACTTTGCTTTTTACTGAGAGTGACCGTCAAAGTGAATTAGAGACTGAAGTCCGGGTTGTAATCATGCATGGTTCACAGTAAAAATGGTATGAATGGGTAAAAACAATGGATTGCAGTGTCTGTCTACTACATATTGGTCCGCGATCCCCAAGTAATATATCTAAGTACTCGCAACCCTCCTGCAATAAAGGCACCTTCGCCCGTTGAGATGAAGGGTGCGAGGCAACAATAAAAAGTGCAGGATAGCAATAACGATCCGTCATAGCCGTTATTGCGTTGTCGTCTGCATGAAAGGGGGAGGGGGGCAAGGCTTGCGGCATAGTATGGCATAGCACATACCTGCGGCGATATTGTCTTCATGCCCGTCCTGCTCACCACACCAATCCCGTTGCCGTGCTTGATTGTGACAACAAATGACAGTTCATTGTCGGGGTCCAGGTGGCAGAACGCAGTGGGTCGTGACTGTCGTTGTTCGTGCTTCGTCCAACCAAATCCTCGCGGTGACACTCTGAGCATGCACACTGGTCAGGATGTAATAGATATTTGTTAGTAATAGCTAGGGATAGAGGTAAATCAACTGGATTGCATACCGGATTTCCGAGGAAATGGCGACGTGCTTGCTAATAGCCTCTCGAAGCTAAGATGCAGACCGAGCTTACTATGATGGGCGCAGCCCTGCGATGCTCAACCGGCGAATGCTCCCATACTTCAGTAGTCACCTAACTTCTCCTGGGGCTACTGGTCCGTACTCCAATACGCATCGCACAAGAGCCTGCTGGCAACGAGGCAGTATCTGTGTAATCCTGCCTCTATCGAGCAGCAAGTGTTAGATGGATATTCGCAGATAATGGATCATGCTCACCGTCGAAACGACGTTCCTAGCGATGTGCGCAAAATGGAAACCAAGTGGGTGATGCCTCGTCGGCTGCTCAGAGCTTCAGGATGTCCTACAAACCCGAAACATTAGAAGGAGTAGCCATTGCCAATTGGAGGGGGCCTGGTTTGATTCATCCCAAGGGACGGTACAAGTCCTCACAAAGCGCAGGAGGCGATAGGAGAAGGATTGGGATTGGGATTGGGATTGCGGAGGGGGGGATCGATGTAGTTGATAAACAAAAGATAAGGGTGAAAATTTCACGATGAGGAAACGCGGTCATGTGAAGCGGAGTTTCAATGAACTGAACGTTTATTTCTTGTGTTTTTTCAGTGTTGGAATTCTCACTTGGATGCTGGATCGAGCTCTTTACAGCTTATGCACTTGGGGTCGCTCACCTCGTCATCACGTACCTTAGGTATAATTAGACTGTCAAACCCGGGGGGATCCGGCAGATCAGTTGGTCTGGAATCCCTGTTTCCCACTCACTGCCAATAAAAGTTGAATAATTCCTGGCTGATATTTAGAGGACGTTCCGTATTTCGAGAGTCCGAACTGCCGCCGATCCGCCTGTCCGCCTGTCCGCCTAGCCCGCTTATCTCATCAGTCGCGTCGCCTGCACTTCCACTGTCATGTACGCTTCCCCTGCCTTGTAATTGTTGATATTTATCCCCTCCATCGCCCCTCAGACCCCGGCAACGGTCGACGCGGTGTATATTAATATCATAGCAGTGAATATACAAATTTGTATTGATAGAAATACTAGAAAACTCGCAGCTTTGGGAAGTGACAGATAAACATTTGTAAAAGAGCGTGTTACTGCTGGTCCCTGGATTTCAAGGAAAGTGAGCTAACAAATGAATGTTGTATGTATTTCTATGCAAGGCGAGATCCACCTTTGGAAGTTCTCAAGAAGGAAACAGGGTGTGACATGTCTATATCGAATAAAAATATTCTGAATTGGTGGAAAGATGGGGGCATATATATATCAAAGACCTCAAAAGGACTTAAAGCGATAGGTGCCCTGTGGAAGGCAGAAATTTTGGACGAGGGTTTTGACATGACCCGAGATGCATACTATCACTAGCGTCACATCAGTAACTATTCATGTACCTCTGTTAAAGCTCGTTTCATACATTGCGTCCTTCACAATCGGTCAATTGACTCAATTTCTTCTGCAATTTTTAATCTCTATATACCCCCATCTTCCTACCCATTCAGAATATTTTTATTCGAAACAGACATGTCACAGTAAACTGATTTCGTACTTTTCAGACATACCTACCCATTCCTTCATTATCATTTCGTCTAATCATATTCAGGCCATCTGCGACTACTAAGTCGACTATAGGACACTCCACAGTATGCTAATATGACATTGTATCCATGGAATTAAATTAATTCACCTGTAAGGGAGGCGAACTGCTCTCATAGGTTGACCTCTCCCACCCACCTTCCATACCTTCGTTCCCAAGCACCTACATATATTTCAGAGTATCTATACATGTTAATACAGTATACCAGTGTATATCTACAAATTTGTTTGACCTTCTAGCTCTCTAGAACGTCCACAGGAAGGTATATGCCTAGGGAGGAGTTTAGGTACTACCACCCACCACATGCCTCTCTTCATCGTTCTGGGTACTCTATATCATGTATTAGGTCCTATATAACAAATTTACATCGTTAATAACGCGCTTGAATGATCCTATTCTGTCCATAGAGTCATGAGGAGCCCCCTCATATTACACTTCCCATATAGACCCCTTAAACCATCTCCATAATCAGCCATATGTCCTCCCCATGTTTATAAACTATCCCAGTGACCTTCAGGCTACTTGTTATCGCCTACTGGCCTGTATATGTGCTACTGAAGGTGGTACTCCCCTTGGTACATACTCAGTATAGTCATTTATAGCGCTCCCACACATAGTTTCATATATATAAGGTGATATTATACATATATAGGTACTATACATTCTAATACACAAAAGAAACTGAGGGAAACGGTCCAGGAATGGTGGAAATAGCGTGCTCACCATCGCAGACAACGAGCACAGGGATGGGAGTGACTTCCGTATTTGGCAGGTTGACTTTGATGCCGAAGGGCACAAGGGAGACGGCACACGGGACAGGTGACGAAAAGGGACACACCCGATATGGAACTTAGTAAATATCAGCCAGGAATTATTCAACTTTTATTGGCAGTGAGTGGGAAACAGGGATTCCAGACCAACTGATCTGCCGGATCCCCCCGGGTTTGACAGTCTAATTATACCTAAGGTACGTGATGACGAGGTGGGGTCGCTTGGATTGACTTGGGTTGCTAGACTTTGTTTGTGGCTGTAACCTCAAGTGCTAAAGTGATCCAAGCCAGCTTTCAAGTGTTCTCAAGTGATGTAAGCCCTGTAAGGAATGTGTAGTTTTCCTGATGAAGTGCACTCAGAGCTACCATTCGCAGACCTCGATGGCTATCTGACTCTCCTTTTGCCTTTAT
The DNA here is from genome assembly GCA_015499995.1 of Flammula alnicola. Classification (NCBI taxonomy): domain Eukaryota; kingdom Fungi; phylum Basidiomycota; class Agaricomycetes; order Agaricales; family Strophariaceae; genus Flammula; species Flammula alnicola. The sequence goes on along the minus strand of JADNRV010000157.1, from coordinate 77,259 downwards.
TCAGAAGAGAGAGCATGGAGATTTGGCAGAGTCGGCTGACATTTTTTCATATTGCCAGATGACCGAGCTTCTACTGCTTCGATTCCCGTAATCAAGCCGTATTCCTGCCATGTCCGTGTTAAGACGAGAACTCGCCGGGGGATGGCGCATTCAAAACCTATCGCCATTCAGGCTTATACAGTGCACGTTATAAAGACCAGTCCTTCTGTCTCTCCTCGCCTCAGTTTCAAAGATGCGCTCAGACTCAATCCTCCTTCTCGCACTGTCCACTACTGCTTTTGCTCTTCTGCCCAGCTCTTCGCCCCACTGCCAACAACTTACCATACCTGTTAGCATCACGGCCAATCCCTTCGTCATCAACATCCCTACGCCCGCGAACCAATCAGAGCTTACGGGGTTGATCACCAAATTCACGAGTCTAACTTCTAATGTGACGAAGGACGACATTCAAGGACAAACATCTTTGAACGCAACGTATAAAATTTGGACGCTCTTGTGCCTTCCATCTAACAGCACAGCCAGTACTGTTGAGTTCGCGATTCATGGGTACGTTTCTGACCTCTACGCCTCGTGATAACTGTCTGCTCATGCTCACCCTGTCACCCTTAGACTCAACTTTGATCATACATATTGGAACTTTGGCGGCGACAGTTCACCGAACAACTATGTCGATGCCGCAATCAAATCTGGGCATGCTATCTTCATCTACGACCGTCTAAGCGAGTTATCCGGCGATACATGGTTCTGAATCTTAACGCTCATATTTCCTACATAGGCGTCGGCCAATCCAGTAAACCCGACGGCATCAAAGAAGTGCAGCAAGCGACAGAGATCGAAATCGCTGCACAGCTCATTACCTACCTAAAGAGCGGAAAATCCGGCCATAAATTTCGTCGCTTCGTTGGCATTGGGCATTCTTTCGGCAGGTATGTAATATGTACTGTACACATGTCTCATCATACGCATGTATCTCCTCACCTCGGACCTCTGACGTGTCTCCAGTCTCCAGTTAATCGGCCTTGCCGCCAAGTACGGCAATCTGTTGGACGCGACCGTTATCACCGGATTCTCGCTGTTTTCTGGGGGCCTGCACACCGCCATCGCTGCTTTGGGTCTTACCATAGCTTCCCACCAGAACCCCAGTAGATTTGGTACGTTCCCCCGTGTTCCCATCGCGCATGTTCCAAGCGCTCTCGCTAATACCACACATTTCTAGGTTCCTTGAGCAATTCGCATCTCGCAACTGAAAGCATCATCAACGACCAGCTGGATTTCTTTGACTTCCCATTCTTTGACCCAAGTACGAAAGTCTTTTTTTCTCCCACATTCACCTGCTGTGCAGCATTTCTCATTCGAACTGGATTCCGTGCTATGCAGAGGTCCTACAACTCGCATCGGACACGAAGGGTACCATCACACTGGGCGAACTAATATCCCTCGGTGCCTCACCGGCCGTCAATTACACCAACCCAGTCTTCGTCGTCACAGGCGAACACGACTTGTATGCTCCTCCCTTCTTTTCTTTTCTCCAATCCAAGTTCGCTCATCAACCGACTTATTATCCTTGTCATGCTTTCAGCCTCTTCTGCGGCGGAAACTGCTACCAATCCCTGAACTATGGTTGACCGAATGCACCATAACTAAAAATAGCCCCCCGCTCATACTCGGTCCCCCCCCCACAGACCGCAACGTCTTACTGCTCAGCAGCCCTAAGAATGCATAATTACCTCTTATTAGTATATTTCTATCAGAGTAATTGATCCTCCCAATGGCTCCCATTGAAGTGAAAATGGAGGAAAGCTGTTAATACAAAATTACAAGTCATTGCAACAGATGAGTTAGGTAGGATCTTTCATTTGCAGTGCTGTGCGGCACTTAGAGCGTGGCAGTGCATCAATGTTAACCAACCAGGGCATATATTTGCAGTCCACTGAGTCATACCAATGAACAATGCTAGGCAATGCTCGCCAAATGGCCGAAGAGTAGCCTAATGGAAAGCCGGACTGTTAAGCTTCCAAAGGCGTTGTCAACTACATCAGCTGCGGTTTGTTGATCCACCTGGGTTATATTTATCTTGTCAGGAGATCTCTATGAGCCGTTGCACTAATACAAGTTGTAGAGAGTGGCGGTGGGCCGTTATGCATTATGACGTAGCTACAGTGTCACTGTCACAATGTGCAACGCATTTGCCACAAAATCACGTGTGGCAAAACAGTTGCATCAAATTCCCACCACCTTGCTGCGCGCATGAGCTCACCTTTCCTACCTCATTTTTATTGTAGCGCTTCATCCGAGTACCAGTATTACATTAAAATTGGTAGATAGGCCCTCTAGTATAATTTAAATGATAAAATTCTGGAAAATAATCCATCCTGCAATTTTAAGCTGAGGTATTAACCGCGCGCTTGTCAACAACTTGAACAAGCTTAGCCTGCATTGCAGACTCGAGAGAAGTGACCGTCTCACAAGAGTTATTACACTCTCCCATGGCAATAAGAAATTTTAGGAGCTCTAAATATCATATCATATAATGAAAATCTCTCAAAGTAAATTATGACTGGCTCTCTTTGTTGTAGTCTGCTTAGTGACTGGGCGGAACAAGCTGCATGCGGCATTGAGAAGTGAAAGTCTCGCACTAAATATGCCCACAGAATATGCCTTGGTGGATTCCTAAGGAATATAAAAGGCGATGCTTAAATTGTCCTGATACTACAGTGGAGTAAGCTGAAATGAATGTAGTGGTCCTTGTACTAACGAGTGGAAAGCAGCTAGTGCAGGTTCTAAGAGAGTACTAAGCTAGAGTTAATAAAAAATACTGTTACTGAAGGAAATACAAGTGCTTCTGAGCCAATAAAATGAAGTTACGGTCTGGGGGGGGGGACCGATGATAGGGCCGCAACCCGGCCACGCGTGAATTTCGCAATATATCATCTTTTACCTATGGAATAATACCGAGACAAAGAGACTATAACGCACCCAAGTTAGTAGTCTGAAGCCTAGCTATGCGACTACTAGCTGTCATATAACCTGTGACAATGGTAATCAGACGCGGTTCAGAGCTAGCTGAGTCCGTATGATAAGCCGGGAGACAGTTAAAAGTTAGAAAAACAGTGAAACATAGAACGCATAAGTCATAAACGACTAGCGAGGCATAAACGCACCATGGGGAATAAATTAAAAGACTTCTGGATGCTTTGGAAATAGTGCGCGGCGAATTCAGTATAATCAATGTATTGCTGAATAGCTAGCTACAAAATACTACAACTAGGAGCGCGAGACACAGCTAGTGAAAGTTAGACGCGAGTGCGTCGACTACTAGCGAGCGTATCTTGTGACTTACGGAGAAACGCACGGGACGCGGACGCGTTAGACGCACGCTCTACCCTCTACCCGCGGAAGTACCAAAAGTGGTAATAGGACGAGAAAGGAAAGATGGAACCGGCATCAATGATGGCCGCAGATCCGGAATAAAGCGGCACCGCTAGCCGAGACGCACGCATGATGCGCATGGTACGCGGAAGTCAGGAGCGTCCTAGCGCGCTAAAATGGGATGAATTTCCAAATCCCTTGACCTCTATCTGGTCACCTGGAATACCCAACCCTATACCCATTGCCTGCAGGCATTATTTACACGAGATAAGAATGTTTTACACTATTTTATTCGCATACTAGAACCACACATAGCTGTAGTATAAAAGATGTACCTATGTAGCTAGTTACCTTAAGCAATCTCTTCCCAGTTTTATTTCGAGCTAAGACACAGTGTCTAGTAAGAAAGAGGACGAATAAAGGATCAGTTTGACTTCAATAGAGTTCGTTTGAAAGCCAGAAGAAGGCTTAGTGTTAAAGAGAAGTTCTTGAGGACAAGGTCCAAGAATTAGAAGCCAGAAGAGTGCTTAGAGGCCGGAAGAGTGCCTAGAGAAAGTCAGAAACAGAGTCCAAGTGGGCTAGCAGATCGTTCAGAAGGTAGCGCACAGTGCGGCCTTAGTTTCAGACGAGTTCCGAGCCTCCAGAGCAGCTAGTTGCTTCGAAATTCGAGCTAGTAGTGTCTTAGAGAGCTTTTCTCAAAACATAAAACCTTAAAATCAATAAAACCGTTCATCCCTGTGATAAAACGAAGCTTGAAACCACAATAAAACGTGTATTTGAATAATCCCTCATACCCACTTTAAACGAACCGCGAGGCGCTGTCTACAAGTCAGCTAGCTAAATAAAACAAACACTGTGGAGTACAGCACACTACATATTTCTGAAGCTAGTAGAGCGTCGCTCGACCTAGTTAGGATCTCGCTCCGCAGTTGTGTGTGTTGTTTAGGTCGCTGAGCGCGTAGCGGGTCTCTCACCGAGTATGAGCGGGGGGCTATTTTTAGTTATGGTGCATTCGGTCAACCATACTGAACGGATCCCTGAACCTCATTGCGCCCACCAGGGGTTTGTTCCCCGCCATCCAGACGTTCGATTTCTTTATACCGGCTAACGTTGGGCATGCAATCAACTTGCACTTCGGGGCACCGGAGGCGTTTGCGAAGATCCAGAGTTGGATTGGGGGGCTTGTATAGGCACGCATAGATAACACGAAATTCGTGCGAGGGCGACACAGATCTAGAGGAGCGCTAGCGGGATCGAGATATAGATTTATTGCCACGATTTCCGAGTCGTTATTTTTTCCAGTTATCAATGCCGGGGTTATCCGCGCATGTAGATTTTGACATCAATCCTAACTCTAGTGTTGTCCCCGGAGTGAGGTGAAACGAGGCGGAGTGACAACTCGAACCAACTCGTCGAATTCGAGTTGAATCGAGGTGTACCTCGCGCGACCTCGCGAGGTCGGTGATCGCCGGCGGTTTTTTTCCCATCTCATGAGACGACAGAGATATCCGAATTCGGTATTTTGCGATGGGCTATAGATTACATGTAACTGTAGAGTAGATTACAGGAATTTAGTATAACTACGATGGGATAGCAAGTAAATTAAGAAGATTCATTCATATTTTCAATTAGCTGGTTCAGCTCGTCAAATTTACCTGCTGCCATGAGCTCGTCAATGGCAGATTCCGTGAGGTGGCCGGAGATTGCATAATCAACCTCTTTGGCAAGTTCCTCGATGAACGACAGTCGCTCGGATCGATACGAAAATTTCAGAACCTGAAGGGCCTCAAGCAGCACGCGGGATATACGATTTCGACGGAGGGCACAGGTTTCTTTGCTTGAGGAAAAGACCCGCTCGCACGGAACCGAGGATGCTTGGGCAGGAAGAACATCCATTGCCACTCGGAATAAGAATGGATATTCGTATTCATGGACCTGTGAACAATCATCTGTGAGTTTTATTCAAAATAGAACTGAAGTACAATCACTGACCGACCAAAACTCGTCAATATTGACCATGCCCGTGTTTTCAAAAGAGGTGATAACACCTGCCGCCTCGTACCTGCTCAATTCCCGCTCCACATGTGCCGTATCTTCCGCAAGTTCTCGTAGCTTTCTTGCAGCAATCTCTTCAGCTGTTTCTGGACGAGGTGCAATAGGTGGAGGAGATGGAGATGGAGTTTGCAATGAGTTTGCAGCGGGTCGGGCGGGAATTGCAGGACCTTGAACGCTCATCAATGATGACGAGTGCCTAACAGTAACATTGAGAGACTGGAGCCGACTGTACCCATGGGCGATATTGGTCGATGCGAGCTCAGACGGGGAAGGTGATTGGCTCGGAGTTGGCGTGGGTTGAGAATGCGAAGGAGTCCCAGGCGCGCTGGCGCGCTGGTGTTGTTTAAAACTTAGCATCTAGTGAATTATAGTCAGCGGTTCCAAACTGTTCGGAAAGATCGAATAACTTACAGCTTCAATCATCCACTTTCGTGCATTGGTTTCATCCTGTCCACTCTTGTCATTCTGCGTGAACCACGTAAATTTCTGGCCAGGATTCAAAACTAAGAATAAGAGATCAATTATTTTAGAAATTTCCGAAGAGACTATGAAATGAAAGTAACTTACTCATCGAAAGGGAATACAGCCGTGTCTTCCTTGCCTTGCCAACATATTCCACAAGCTTTGATATTCCGAGGTCGATAAAATGCTTGAGTTCTGGAATGGTAGAGGAGAGTGCCTTCCATTTGAAGATTAAAGTCTCGAAGACGGGAAGCGCCATCGAAAGAGTCGGGGTACGCTCGGCAGAGAGCAATTCTTGAGCAAAGTGGGCTACTTGTAGCACTTGGTGAATATCTTGTAGGATGCCTCTCTGGAGCGGACTTAGAAGCAGTGATTCTGCGACGTCCAACTGCTCCAGGTCAAGCAGAAAGTCACGGATTGCCTGTCAGATAAAATTAATGCATAAGAGGGGAGAATTTAAATTAAAAAAGAACTTACAGCATATAGCTCAAGAACTCGGTCAACCATATTGAATGTCGAAGACCACCTGGTTTCGCAGTCACGGAGAAGCTGAACCAGTCGGATTTGGTCCTTTCCGTCATCCAGCTTTCCCTTCCAATAACCTGACTTGTTACCTTCATCGATCTTCTTGAGTAATGCTTGCCGGCGCTGGCCTGAGGCACGACAGGTAGCCACAATGCTTCGACACCTTCCTACCAGATCAGCTTCAAGTGCAATAAGATAATTTTCCCAATCCTCAAGTTCCTTCACGGTTGGGGGGTCACTCATGGTAGGCTGTTCAATGTGTGATAGGGAGCCTTCCTTGAGTTCAGCAAGAATTGTTTGACAGGCAATGTTGATGATATGCGGAAAGCATCTATTATTAAAATCAGAATCCAGTTGATTTCGACACAGATGAAATTACTGACCGAATTCTATTGCCGTCATGATCAAAAGGGATATTCTTCTCTTCCAACTCGCGCTTCAACTCTGCCATAAATGTGTTGTTGTTGGAGGCATTGTCCATCGTAATGGAACCAATCTGAAGGTAGGACGTAGAAAATTAGAAATAGTATGGTCCGAAATATGCAAAACAACTTACCTTGCCGAGAACACCCATTTCCTCGACAATCTTGATAAATTTTTGGGCAAGATTGACGCCAGTGTGGCTTCCTTCAATGAACCGGAAGGCAATAAGCCCATTTCGCCTTTTCAGTTGGCGGTTTTCGTCACGAACATAATAGTGGGCAGTCACCGCCATGTAGGAATCAAGGCTCGGGTCACTCCACAAGTCAGTCGTGAAGGAAATACGTCCTTCTGAGTGTTTTAACTCATCCACAGTTGATGCAATCCGCTTATTGTATGCATCCAGAATCATGTCGGTCATCTTATGGCGGTGAGGGAGATCTTGGTCATCAATTTTCCCGGCGCCTAAATAGAGCATAAGGTCACGGAATTCCTGGCACTCAAGGACATGAATAGACTAGAATATAAAACCTTTAGCTTGATGATGTAATTTAGAAAGAATGAAATGTGAATACCTGGTCATCCACGACAAGCCACCTTTGGAGGAGATCGAGGAATCTTTCCGTTGAGAATGACCCATCATTCAGAAGCGCTGAATGAGGATTTGTCGAGGAATTCTTGAGGCCCTTGACATGAACTGTCGCTTCATATGTGCTGCTGTGGTATTTCTTGAGATGGGTGCGATAGCACTCTGTCATTCCATCTGCAACTTTCCAAACCTTCCACTTGTTACTTTGAGGAGTATCTGAATGAGTTTCTATCGAAAGAGAGGCCAAAAAAATCTTACGTGCAAAGTTTGCAGCCAACGTATGGAGCTGAGGGCTTGCATTCAAGAGTCGGCTCATCCTTCGGTTTGACTGCTGGCTCTTCCGCTGTTTTGAGAGCACGCAAAAAATACCAAACATCTGTCGCAGCTGCCGGATGATCCTGATAACGGCGCAAAGGCGGCACACTTGATGCAGAGTCTGCTGGAGAGATGGCGGATGGTGCAGACGGTGCAACTGGTGCTTAGAAAATTATTTATATGTCAGTTATGCAACAATTCCATTCAAAGTGAATTTAGACTTACCGGTATGATTAGGATCATGATTTTCACCATGTGCCACGAGAGATTGAGTAATTGTCGGTGGACCAACACCACAGTTAGGCGAAGGCGTAGTCGATTCCAATGTCGTGGTAGCCATTTGCCTTGGGCGCTTGTTACTTACGCCGGCCCGTCCGCCAGTCGCCCGCTTTCGTTTGGTACGCGTTGCCAGTGTATTATTAGAGTCCAGATTTGTCGCAAGGCCATTCGGATTAAACACAATTGGGGCAGAGGATAGCTGAGTCATTGGGGATATAAAGTGTTGCCAGGGTAGTATGGTTGCATATGAGATGCAAAAACAGGAGGAATGAAGCCTCCAGTGTTGTTGGGAGGACCAGATTGCTGAGAAGGATAAGCCAAGTGAGCAGATGGAGGGATTTGAGGATGATAGACCGCTCCATGGTATGCATATAGCTGTGCATGAGGTGAATTAGCATGCTGATATCCAGTAGATGAGGTTTGAGACGTCGAAGGCAACGCTTCCTGAGAGTAATTCTGAGGAAGAGAGGGAATAACAGAGCCAGGGTGAGGAGGAGAAGGTTCATTGAGAAGCTGGTATTCGGCCTCCCAATCCATAGTGTCAGTGTATGCTCACTTCAGGTAAAGAAAAGCGGGCGATTATTTTGAGAACGCAACTGGAGGGACTCTTTATACCTTTCTTGAGGGACCCTTTTCAGCCCCATTCTCAAAATTCATCGTACGACAGAATTCTGCCCCAAAAAATCAAAGAAATATATTGAGATCAGTCGGCTACAATAACGGCTAAGATAGGCTGCAATCCAAGTGAAAGGAGGGACGGAGGAGCACGAACACGACGGATTAACGTCCAGAGACGCGTTCAGGAGCGCGCGCGGCCGCATCACGTGCACATTTTGATGCACCTCGCGTAAACTCGCCGAGGTGAACTCGACCCAACTCGTTGTCAACGAGTTGACCCGAACTGCCCTGATTTCGAGGCGAGGCGAGTTTCACCTCGAGGTCACCTCGCTCCGGGGACAACACTACCTAACTCTACGTGCACCGGGGCCCAACCTTCTCATCTTGTTGCTGTAACCTATATTCACCGTTCTACCTTATTTGTCGCTTATACTGGGTGGAATTCCGGGCGCCATGCCAGAGATTTGTACTTCGGTGCAAGTGGGACCCGGGCAAGCCCGGCAAGGTGACGACTCACTATTCTCAAAACAGTGTATGAATGGACGTAGGAAGGCGCAGTTTCGTTCGGCTGAGTGGTAGACGAAGCTATAGCGGAAGCTGACGAGACGCTAAGGAAACGCGGAACCTTGCAATGGAAAGAATCGAGACTCGAGAGAGGTTGGAAAGAGAATGTGCATGTCAAGTGCATGTGAAGACTCAGAAGAGTTAACGTTGCAAGAGAAGACGATGCGTGTTTGTAATCGGGCACCGTAACACAGCCACTGATGATCGATGCAAGATTATGCATCATAGCGCTTGATATACGACTCTCACCTCCCCATTCTTCTAGATCGTACGCGCTGAACGACACGCATCTATTCCTCCCTGATATTAGGCAGAACATATCTTGCAAAACTTGGAGATCCAGAACGGCCGCTATTCTCGAAGCAATGGATACGGGCGGGCTAATCGATTGAATGTATTCCATCACACCGAAACAAGTCTCTTACGTGCCTCTGCAGTACGTCTAAATTGACTACGTTTCTCTTGCCGGCGACTACCAACCCCAACTCTCACACGTCGCAGGTCCAGCGAGTCATACGTTTATTCTGCGTCACAAGATCATGTCTCAGGTGTCGCGTGCAGCAAGAAATACTTACGTTGACCAGCAGGTAAGCTTCTATTAAGCCACATCTCGCGCAAGTCCAAAAATGCACATGCCCATCGCCATCGCCATCGCCATCGAACCACAGAACCTCGTAGCAAAGGCAACACTGCTGCCGAATACGCACCATCATTGAGCGATGCCACAAGTTTTGATTTTCCTTGTTCGATTTGACCAGGGATTCGGGAATTACCGAGGATGTTTTCTCGTATTCTGGAAAATTTTCAGGGCATGTCAGGATCTTGTGGAAAGCACAGAACGTCGGATGACCGTCGATGATCATGGGATGCTTATGGACGTTTCTCATAAGCATTTGAAAATCTGTCTCCACTCTCCCTGCTATTCTCCTAGCGCCACCAGACACCACTTTCAGCTATTAGCAACCGGAATGTAGGGAAAGCCAGCTGCCACCGCGGTCGTGTATCATGTTGAGGCCAAATTCAATTGAGCTCGGTACCGGACGCTTCTGTCTTTCTGGTCTCTTACACTGACAGTTGCGTTTCAGGGTCGTGGACGGTATAACCGGCTATCTTTTTGCCGGATAAAGATCGACGTAGCTCCCATTTTCTTCGGGCTCTCGAGGAGACTTATCCTCCTCCACTGAATGGTATTTTATTGCACAAATGCGGTCACCAATTCGAACATGACATTTTACTGTAACAAGAGGTAAATTCAGGTGGTCAACTATACCTGCTACATTAGTAACATGACGATTTCGAGCGACGCTCATCAGGGGCTGCGACCAGAAAAGTCCGAGGCACCAAGTGGGAGATCATGGTATCAAGCAACGCGTCATCTCTTGTCAAGCCGTAAGATAAAAATCTCGTTCTCGACGTTGGTCCTAACCAATTCTATTTTGACTCGACTAAGTCTCATACAGCCTTCAGTCGGGCTGCAAACCATAGAACAACAGGAAGGCACTCCTTTCTCAGATAATCAATGCCCAGGATCGATTCGTTGTCGAAGAAATACCCTTCCAACTCTAGTTCTTTGATCCCCGATTATACGTCTACATCTACGTGGGTGCATCCACCTGCCTCGCGGCTCCACGATCTCCATTGCCGCCCCTTGTCGGCAAGTTCCATTTATTTCCCGAGATACATGTGGCGCAGGGTTTTGGACTCGCGACCATCCTTCTGTGATGTTCAGAAGGAAAGGGTTAGTCACGAGCCTAAGGGTTTAATACCAAATAGTTCACTGAGCTTGAATATGAAGCCGCCGTTGCACGGCACGCCGCACCAAGCTCACGAACTGGTCGTGAGCAGTGCCATAAACACCACAAACCCTTTGATCGTTTTTCGTTGTAAGGCCCTCACGACCCTACAGTCGACAGCAATGGATTTCGCAAGTGGAGCCTCCTTTTCTGCAATAGTCGTTCAAAGTCCTGATTCAATCTCCGCAACCTCTCTGACAGCAGTGCCATGTGAGCTCGGTATTAAATTCTAGGCACAGCGCTGAGGCCAACAGAAATAAATCTAGGGAAATAAGCTATAGAATTGAGTGCGACTACACTTTTTTACTTATAAATAACTCGCACCATGTGAAGACATCGCCCTCCAGTTTCCTCCGATGGAGATCACTATCTCAAACACCTTTGGTGCGCTTGAAATCGGTTCAAGCGTCGCGGGATTCCTCTTCGGCGTTGTTACATTGCAATGCTACCTCTATTTTTCGCGTTTCGACGACGATCGACTCGCATTCAAAGCACTGGTCAGTCTCTTTTTGACTCGAGCAATACCTAACGGAGATAACTCTCTTATAACTGAAAGGTCGCCACTGTTTGGTAAGTTTTAGTCATATCTTTGCATATTCTCGACCTGACATTATCATAAATTTGCAAGGCTTCTCGAGTTGGGACAAACGGTCGCGGTGTTATATGAAGTCTACCGCTCAACGATTCTATTGTACGGACGGCCTTATGGCGCGGTCAAATTTCCGGGTTTTGGTGGAGCGACGATCTTGGGTGGACTTATAACAGCTCTCGTTCAGGTGAGTCTGCCGGCTCCTCTTGGTGACAGCGGCTTAACTCTTGTGTGTTTCAACTGAATAGTGGTTCTTTTCCTACCGCCTGTGGAGCGTCCTCCCTAGTCCATGGCGCTATGTGGGATTGATGTGTGCGCTCGCTGCGTTTGCGAGGGCGGTCATGTGCATATACGATGGGATAGAAGTTATTGTCCTGCCGAGTGCATTCGCGTTTGCCCTTGATACGCAACCGCTGACCACCGCTCTCTTTGTGATGGGGGCTTCAATCGATGTCACTATCGCTATTTCCATGGTGTACTTCTTGACTCACAAGCGGGAAAAGTCTCTCAACAGGTGCGACTCGACACTCTTTTCTTCTTTGCTCTAGATATCCTACTGATTGTTATGTCGCTTTTAGGGTGACAAAGCTTATTGATCGTTTGATTGGGTTCTCCATCCGTGAGTTACATGTAGACTTGCACCGCTACATTTACATTCTCACCGGTACATACCACTCTTTAATGCATTTAGGAACTGGTCTGGTCACCAGGTTTGTCACTTTATTTTGGTCCGATTCTTTCTCGATTCCAATCTCCTACTCTCGCAGTATTGCCGCTGTTTCGGTCCTCATCCTTGTGGGTCTATTCCACCCCCGAATCATAAGTAGTAATTTCTTACATACTTCGCAGTACCGAACCATGCCCGTGAACTGTAAGTCTCACTAGCCTTATCTTCCACTCGATTCACAGATGGCTCACCGCCTCTGATCAACAAAGTCATTTACTTAGGTGCATACTTGCCGCTTGCGAAATGTACGTCCCCTTCCATGCAACTCCGTCTACCGGGAGCTGACACATAACTATTTCAGTATATTCAAACTCTCTTCTTTCTGCGTAAGAGTATTTTGTCCAGTGTTGGATCATTTCTGGACTCGTTTTATTTGCTATAGGCTCAACGCGCGGAGCTCCTTGAGGGATACAGTGTCGAAGTCGCTTTCCGTGGAAGTTCCGCGAATTGGAACTCATCGAGCAACTTCTTCTAAAGGTCTTTCCCCTGATCGTGAAGCGGTGCGTCATTACTTTTGGCGTCGATATCCGTCCCTGAAGGCTCATTGCGAAATTTTAGTACAACAACGTGATATCTATTGAGATGAAGACCACCACACAGGTCAAAGCCGATAGTACCGATTATTGGTGGGCATCCTCGTTCGAATTGGTAACACTAATTGGAACTAACATGACCCCGACATCTATGTTTCAAGGTCCTAGCTAGCTATGCTTTGAAGTTTGTACCTAGGAAAGAGGTTTTCTGCGTCCACTACTTCCTAGATAATGTATATACCACAATATCATGTAACACATTCCCCGTAACATATTCGTCGGCTTTGGAAGTCTTCAAGTTGTTTTGAGCTGAAAATTAGAACAGAGCTTCGAAGCTAAACGATAGCAAGATGGTGAAGAGTGTCGATCGAGCCCCTGAGTGTAGAAGAAGAAGAAAGGTGAATATAAGCATGAATATACAACTTCTGAACAGTGGACAGGGCCAGGGTTAGAGATAGAACTGTCAGTGTTGGAAGGGATTGAAGAGACCACGAATCATAGTAAGATGAGCGGAGCGCACCTACAACGATGCCCTTCGCAAGCACCGACTGCTGATGCAACATTACCAGGAAATTATATTGGTTGGTGCTTATATCAAACTTCGCATTCGACGACATGTCTGATGAATTATACCTTCAATATTACAGATGCATTCCGGCAGGAGTTCGAATCCCAGGCGTGAACTGCGGATGAAGTCATGCGCTATCTGTGTCCTCGAACTGTGACGCACTCCATTTCTCAAATGCCAGTCGCCGAGATTTTCCCAATTTCTAAGACTTCAAGGAGGACGCTAGTTGAACACGAGAGGAAAAACAAGGCGCGCGTGTACGCTCTTGCAGATCGTCCTCGTCGCATCTGAGGAATTTCAATGCGATCCCATCGATAGCTCTGTTTTCTCAACGCCTTCGCTATGATTCTTCAGGTTGCTGGATCCACCCAACGCCCACTTGAGCTTCGTTCTGGATTACTTCCCTGATATGTCGGTCCTTCCCCACCACTCACAGTCTGCGTCAGGGTCCAGCGGTGCCGCCTCTGCCCAACCACGCGCCAAGGCCGTCTGTGCTCCCGCTGCTCAGGCCGCTATTGCTACATACTCGTCAAGCCAGCAGCCCCGATCTGATCAGGTTCGGCTTTATCTTACCGCATACCCCCGGCGTAGTAGTGAAGCAGAGACGGTCGGCTAGATTAGATTAGATAGCATCAAGGCTGTGTGCAACGCTGTCCGCACGGCTTCCCAGCACGACGCGCATCTTCGGCGAGCATATCCGAGAGCAGGTCAGATTGGCCTGCTCCACCAGATCCCGAAATCTACTCACTCCCGACGACTGTCAACTGTAGCGACTAGTGCCTGTCATCTCTTCGGCGGTACATTAGTACTTCCAGTGGATATTCAACGTTTCAACCTTGGCGACACGTTTTCTGGGCCCTTTCCCTATTGCTTTCCCTTGCTCTTCCTGCCATCCGTTCACGTTAGCCGCTCTTATGCTCACCAATCTCGCTGTCGTCCTTTCAAACCTCGATTTGCATTGCAACTCCCAGATCATGCCCCTCCGCCGCCTCGCCGACATCTGACTATCTTATCTTACTACGATCGCCAGATCCGCTGAGGAATCCATCCCAATTCTCGCTTTCGATTTACTCCTTGATACCTCCTATCACCCGTGCTAGTAGCTTCGTCTCAAAGAACTCACATCATTACTCCGCGCTCAAAAGGTTGTATTGACATCCAACCCCGCTGGGGAGGTTGCGTCCGTCCTCGGTTATCCTACCACGTATGGATGGGCAGCAAATTGGGCGGGAAAGGGAGATGAACACATTACGAAGGATATCAGGTGACGATGAAAATCTATCCAACGAGCGAACGCACCTACCGGGCCACGGGCCCGACAACTTCAGGCCCTTGTCTGGTATCTGGACCCACAACATCCACCATCAGACTCGTTATGGGCAGTCGTTGTAATTTTTCCGCTCTGCCCCGCGTCGCTGATGCCCCTTACCTCCGCCAAGGATCATCTTCGGGTACCTCATACCCCGAATCCTACATAAGTTGTCTTGGAGAAACTATCCGCAATACTGGTACAAGTTGAGTTTGCATCAATATTTGGGTTGAGGGCTGAAATGGTGATCGATGGATCGATGGATTGCGGCGGCGCGGTGGTGGTTTGGATCGTTTGTGGTTGGACCGATCGATGGGCGGGTGGGATGGGAGCGCCACTTGCTATGTCGATTTTTTCATGGACAAGTGATGCGAGACGCGGAGATTGAAGTCCATGCCGATCCGGATCAACACATTGATCATAAAAGGCAAGCCGTGCTTGAATTTTAGCAAGTCAGCGAGAATAGACAAAGGGTTGGATGAAGTAGAAATCAGCATTCTTTTGGTTACTGCATGTGGAGTACACCGTTCAGCCGATGTCGATAAAATATAGCCATCATGTCATCCGAAAAAAGGCAAGAGACGTACATATTTTGCGGACAGAACGGAGCTGGTCCCGCAGTGGAGCATCAGCGCATGTCGACACGGACGCTGGTCGTATTCGGTGACAAATAAAAAGAGCCATTGTCTGAAAGACATCGTCGCGCCTATAATCTCAGGGAAATTTGCTGTGTGGGCCTCACCTCACCTTTCTCTAATCATGGTACATAAAAAAAGATTCGAGCCGTACAAAGATTAGAAGCATCGTAAGGCTTTAGGATAAAATGCGCACCTTTAGTTAATAGATAATGGACTTGACACGAGGCATAGTCTGAAAAATCATCAGAGGGCCGGTCATTCAGATTAATATGGTACAAGGAGCCGTGGCTGAGGATGGGTTGGACAGACCACTGTGACAGAGTGGTGTCTTTTATACATGGATGAGATTAGACGGACTCGCTTGCCTGCCAATGAATTTCCAGCTTCCTGGAATGGTGATGGACCCATTTGTGATTTATTCACTTGTGAGTCATGAGAAATCGATGACAGAATAAGTGGACTTCTCCAAACTCGTAAGAGGAATCAGAATCGGAGCCGTTGCGGTTCAACAACGGAAGCGAAGCGACACTGTTCCGGCTCGGAGTCTGAGGTCTGGTCGACTTTCCTGTCCTTTTCACCCCAATTCAACGACCCCTACGTTCTTCTCAATTCATACACCGAGTCAGAACCAAAAAAAATCCGAGGGTGCCGGCTTCTCACTGAAATTTCTTTCTTACCTTCTATATGTCCAACATGCTCACTGCCCTCTATCTACACCAACAGAAAATAAGTGTGGGATGATACTTTCTTGGAAGGTGAACCGCTCACTCACAGAACTTTTTCTCTATTATCTCGCCACAATTCAATGGCATCACATCGTTGACAATGACGCCGTCTCCAGCAGACCTTCCGCCAACTCCGCCAAACCCTCCCTGGACATTCCCGAATCCCCCCAAATTCACTCCTTGCGCCGGTGTCTCATATCCGAGGCTCTACCTTCTTATAGGTTATGGGCCTTGAAACGGATGTTGCTGCCTTCGGTAACGTCCCTAGATCGCCTCGTCACAAGCGGCGTCAATCCATGCTACCTCTGTACCTGGCAGTCTTGAAGTCAGGACGCACACGGATGGTCATCTTGGAGAAACTCGCTCGAGAGACGCTACGACGCATCATTCACGACCTATCGACCAAACCTGAACTCCGGTGACTACTCGAGCAAACTCAACGGGGCCTCCTGGTCCCTCTTCTCTCTGAGTGACGATGATTAATTCACTGATATCACAGCCCTCGGCCCTCTCATCTCTCCCTCCTCTTCCATTTGCCAACAGTCCTGTATCTCCTATGTCATATGCCCTCCAAGCTCTCGCAAGGCGTCGACCGCATTACATATCTCTGTCAGTGTCTTCTTCCTCTTAGACTGGCTTGTTCATTAATCATACCATGCCCTCAACATCTTACTTTCTCGTTTTCCCAGGACATATTCGGAGCATGGAACCTCGTCTGCCATTCCTTCTCGTTTGCGCAGAAATAGCTTTGCGCTTAGGAACGGTATCAATGTGGGGCATTCTCAGTTCTCGAAGCAGTGTACGGAACGGTGATAACAGAGTGACGGTCAAAGCCGTAAAACAAGAATCGGGAGAGCGTAAGCGCCAGCACCAAAACATGTTTATTGCGTGCTCTGAAAGTACGTCGTCGATTCATCCGTCTTTCTGACGCTTTCATCTGCTGAGCCGAGCGTTCACACATGTTCACGCCGTTTAAGCTCAAGTTCCCGATCACCTAGTCTCCAATTAGTCTCTCGTAGACAGACATTGATATTATGTGATGTACATACGGATCACGATAATATGAAGTCTCCTATGACTGCCCAGGTGCACATTTATTCCCGCGCGCGCCAAATCGGTTCGCGCGCGCGCGCGAGACCTCAATCTTGTAAAATCAACTTTCCCTCCTGAAAATTAGTTCAGGCAGTCTACTATACCTTGCCTCAGTACATTTTATACTCAGAAAGTGTGCGTTCTTCTGTCAATTTAATGAGTTATATGTTCCTCAACATCTGGCAATCAGCGGGCCGGGTTTCCGAGAGCATCTAATTCCGGTGTGCTCGACTTGAAACTAGGCTCGAATTTTATACATTCAACTTTATCCACAATTGGCTCTAAAATTTCTGATTACACAGTAGTATTTCGAGAGAACTGGACAGAAGCAAGTATGTGTAAACTGATTTTGCTCCTTTCTTACAACAGAACAAGTGACCACGTCTGTTTTATGCACTGTCAATCAACCATTAACCTATTGAAATGGCCCGCTGGTCTTCCTACTTTACTTGTCACTTTCTGTATTACTAAAAAATGAGCCATTGGTAACCTTACCAAGCTGAATGTTTACCCTCATATATTGAAAATCTCCATTCTATAATGTCAGTCGTGGTTTTCCCTACTCTTATGTTCTTCTTTGGTGCATCACAGTAGCATAAATTCACTCTAATTTGATAAGGAATAATCAATTGAAACCTCATTTCTACATCTAAAAGCTTGACCTGGGTAATGTTTTTCCGAAGCTGCCATTGAAGTTAAGCTCAGGTTAAACTTCTATCTCTCATATCTTGTTGATTCAGCCTCTCAGTTGAGGTTTGACTTAGAATTCAATACTAATACACCATCTCAAATTCGAGTTGAAAGATCATAAAATTCGAGCCTAGTTTCAAGTCGAGCACACCGGAATTAGATGCTCTCGGAAACCCGGCCCGCTGATTGCCAGATGTTGAGGAACATATAACTCATTAAATTGACAAAAGAATGCACACTTTCTGAGTATAAAATGTACTGAGGCAAGGTATAGTAGACTGCCTAAAATAATTTTCAGGAGGGGAAGTTGCTTTTACAAGATTGAGGTCTCGCACGTGCGCGCGAACCGATTTGGCGCGCGCGGGAATAAATGTGCACCTGGGCAGTCATACCATTGAGGTATTGTATTTATTATGTATATAGAACCAGCTGCACCACTTCGGATGAGATGAGAGCGCAGAAGTCATACCTGAAGCATACCTTGCAAGCCCTCTCACGATATTGGCATGATAAAATAAAATCAGAATACCTGGGCTGTATATAATCTAAACATAATTGTATTTTTTAGAGGCGCTTGACGCGATAGAATGAGGTTAGGACCTTTGGATGCCTGACTTCGAGACATCAGTTGAAGGGCGGTCCGTGAGAGTGTGGCGGTGCGCCGAAGCACGGCTGGCAGATAACAATTGGGTGTGGCAGATAACATGTTAGCTCATTCATTGTCCTTCACAGCAGAAATTAAAAATGTGAATTGACAAATTCATTATAGGTGAATCTACCTACTGCCTGGCAAATTTTGGGAATAGTAGGATACATACAGAGGTGAAGAAGACAATAACATTTTACCAACGGAATCTGCCAGGCAGATAACTGGCAGATAACAACCCACACATGTGATCGGTAAACCATAAATGTAAACCATAAATGTTGCCCAGATGACTTCAGCACGGGCAAGAGAAAATCGGCGTGCCTTGAGCATGCACAAGCGTGCCTGAGCGTGCCACGCTCATCACGCTCACCCCTTTTGGCGTGCGATGCGTGCCACGCTCAGCACGCTCAGCCCTTTTAGCGTGCAGTGCGTGCCATGCTCAGCATGCTCAACCCTTTTGGCGTGCGGCGCATCTCTTCACACAGATCAATGCATTGATCTTTTTGACATTTGTGTCCTGTTGTATAATTATGCTGTACATATATGAACAAGTTTTTTGTAATTTCAGAGGAGAACAGTACAGAGGAACAAAATATAAGTATATATTATCTATGGTGCTGTATTGGTAGGTTTCATTTTATTCCTTCTTTTCAGCCTGGGCATTAGTCATTCTTTGGTAATTTCTGGGATCTTTGGCTGTTTGATAGTGTCAATGGTCATAATCATCCCTATCACTTTGTGACGGACGAATTGAATGAAATGGTACAGTAGGAGAAATATGAGAGCATATTACTCACCAAGTTGCATGTATTCAGGGCCACAAGTTAGTCGAAGATACATTTGCACAAAGACAATCTCTCTCGATTATGAGAACATGAATACTGAGTACAATTTCCCCCCACATCTACCTGGGTTTCTCCATGTGCATGCTATGAGTATGCTCTGAGCATGCACGAGCGTGCTATAAACGTGCGCGAGCATGCTGATGAGCGTGCTACAAGTGTGCGCATGCGTGCTCAATTTCCGTGCGAGCGTGCTATAAGCGTGTGAACGCATGCCCAATTGGCGTGCGAGCGTGCGTGAGCGTGCGTCATGATGTGTAAGCGTGCGTGAGCGTGGCACGCTAAAATCTTTAAAATTCGCACGCGTGCACCTGCGTGCATCTGCGTGCTTATGTGTTTCAAAAGGCAGGCATTTTGATGCTCATATATGATCTCTCGGCGAAATAACAAGAGAGTAGGTACAGGATAGAACATCCTCACATTTTTATAGGTACATGTACACTTTATAGCAGCCTATTTCTTTTTTCGAGTAGTACCATGGCCTATGTAAGAGCGTGCAGTTGCGTGCATTGGCGTGCCACGCTAAGCACGCCAAGCACGCCACGCACGCTCGTGCACGCGGATATCCTCTAGCCCCTTCAGCATTTAACTTCAAAATTTACACAGCCACAGAACTGAACTTTGTTTATCCCTTCACTCTGTGCGGGCGGCCCAGGTTGATGGTCAACCTAAGGATTAGACCTAAGTTAGGTTGCATATCAGTAAATAAAAGGATGATTTTCATCTTCGTTAGGTTGGTGATCAACCTTGTAAGTAGGTTGGCACCTTGGTTAATTTATAACCTATTTTTTAACTTTTCAACCTATGTACAAATAGCTCGGTAAGGTTTATAATCAACCTGACACAGAGTGTTGACCAACCTATATTATACTGAAAACTGACCTATCACTGGCTGAAACTGACCTATCACTGGCTAAATAACATCCAAGTAGCGGATTAGATTCACTATACGGTAGGTTGATATCGCGGGCATTTTACATCAAAAAATCAACCTATTAAGGGTTAAAATGAACCTGTCATCGCATTCACTTCACAATAGAATAGGTTGTTATTGACTATAGACTAGGTTGTTATTGCGACTATAGAATAGGTTGTTCTTGTGATTACATAAATCGTAGGATACATACACTATACACTTTAAATGAGACCAATTCCCGAATTACCTGCTGCCAAATTACACGGCGCCACATATCAGTCCTCCAAGCCATCATGACCGTCAGAGGAACCAGCTGTTGGGGATCTCCTCCGAGCTGCTGTTGCTGCCTTTTTCCCTTTCTTCTTTGCGGCTAAAGACGCCTTGGCTCGCTTCGTTTAGGAAGCGCCCGGATCGCGCTTATTCGAGTTGGCCTGGAGGTGCGCGAATTTTGCGGGAGGTGTGAGCCATCCGTTATGGTAAGCGCTTCCTCGCCTGTTCTTCATGTACTGCTTAACAAGCTCCGCTGTCGCCCAGTCGTTCGTGTAACGTTTCAAAAGCGGGTGCTGTTCCCTGGCCTAGGGGTAAAACGGAGATCAGAACAATATGTACACATGCTGTTTTGAGATGCACCGCCAAACACACCACTTGGAACAGCTTCGATTTGTCACTGGCAGGAATCTCATTCCAGGGAGACTGCCATCGTATCCGCGCATTGTGGACGAGGTCTCTGAGATTCCGCTAAATCATCAAGTAAGATTATTATGATTCTAATGAGAAATATTGTCACTTACCTGTATCCCCTGATACACGTCCGTTTTCCTTTCCGAGCCAGCAAGTCCCATCGCCTCCTGGATGCTCCAATGCTGGCCAGCTGTTCCCTTGGGGCGGTTTATCATTGGCAACTTGTTGTTGTCACTGGCCTCCCCTTCATCCTCGAGTGCCTCAAGACGCTCTTGAAGTTGCGCGTTAGCGTCACGTTCTTCAGTCAGAGTTTCTGGGCAATAAAAATAGAATAAGAGAATTCTTGACGGTGCGAGCAGTGGCATAACTCACGTTCGAGCTCAAGTAACCTGTTCTCCAGCACTTCATGTTCTTGATTAACGTCTTCAGCATTCTCAGCTTGAGGTTCAACGTCTTCTCGCTTGTGCTCCTCGTTGGAGGACAAGTGCTCACGGAGCATGAGTGCGACGCGGGGCAATAGTTTGTTGACGTGGGTGTGAGATTGATACCTAGCCGGCAAGCGTCAATTGATATACGTAGGCAAAATCCGAAGGTAGGGGCTCACCCCAACGAGCTCGCAAATCATGTAGGCCCTCAGCTTATGCATCCTGTCGTGGAACCCTTTCACATCCACGATTGAAGCCCATGACGACCTGCTCGGACGTGTGGGGTCGGAGGAGCAAGAGCAGCCCATCGGCGTTGGAGGCCTCTTTTAGGAACTCGTTCTCGTGGAGCACGGCGTCCTCTGACGACGAGGTGATGGAAGACAAGAGCGAGAGCGCCGTGGTTGAGGTGGGTGATGCGGCGGCACCCGAAGCACAGTTGTGGCGGGCGTGCGAGGGGCGGGTGTGAGTGTGATGTGCACTGTGCACACTGCACAGTTTGTGAAGCCGTATGCCTGCAACGCTTTTGCCACACGTGACCTTGTGGCAAAAGCGTTGCAGTGAAAAAAACAAGCCGGACATCATGCCGAGGCCCGACATCGAGTTTTGCCACACGTGACTTTGTGGCAAAACTCAGCGTCGGGCCTCGGCATGGTCGGACCGCATCTACAGATAAAAGTCGTTTAGCGCCCGACTCGCAGAAGCTGCTCTAGAGAGGTGCATAGCCCCTAGTGCCTCCAACACCCCAACTAACCACCCACACACTAGCTGGACACACTAGCTGGGAACTATTAATAGGCACCCGCGCCCAAACGATCCTCGAGCTCAACGCCACGACCCCTTCTTCGCCATCACAACTACGGCCACTTGCTGCGACAATGTCGATATCTTCGAGACCAGCGAGGATGCACTATCAGAAGCTGCACTATCAAGGACGGATGGCACCCACCGATTGTTCGAGTTGCTCAGTGCCTGTCGCACGCGGAATTCTGTGGGGGTTTGCTGGGTGATGGTGGGTGCTTGGGGGTGATGATGTATCTTGTTCAAAGATGGTGGATGAAGAAGAACGGACAGATGTGGGGGATGATGGGATGGAGTTGGGAGAACGATGGCGAGATGAGGGCCGTCGCCGAAGTCATATGCTGGGGACAAAAGGTCAGGTACGTACACAGTTCTTATCAGTGTTGCATATTGTTGCTCACCTTACTGTGTAAGCCGCCATCCATCTGCAGTATTGCGTGTGTTGCATGTAAAGCAGGTTAGCCAGAGGGGTGTCGGGTAACATTGGGCATAGAGGGCGTGTCTCAACGTATACAGATTCGCATGTACAGACAGGTCACAGAGGCCACCGTGATTGACCGAGATCGTGAGTATTATAAGCAAATGATGTGGGTCAAGAAGGATAGATCAAGATAGAACTTGAATTGTAGTAATAGAATGTATAGGATTGTACATAGAAGATGTATACAGAAAATACAATCGAATCATACCGTTTACCAGCTATCCTTATCCCCCAATCCCAATGCTCCTCGCAATAAGTGGTCCCGCGTCCGTCTTCTACGTCTAGAAGCTCGATCCAGGGCTTGAATTTCTTGCGAGAGCCTTGCGATTCGCCGTGCTTTCTTGGCGGTGAGTTTAATTTCGCTGGCGGGGTCGCTGTTAACAGCGGTTGGGACGAAAGTTGAAGATCTTGAGTCTGACTCGGGCTCGCAAGTAAACTAGATGGCATTTATGAATTGAGATAATAGATGTTCATATATATTTGAACTCACGAGTGTTTGTGTAGGATGTGTAGCCTGTGTAAGTGGTCGAGTTGTGGGCCATTGCAGGGGTTTCAAAGGGAGGTCGAGGGCTATTGGAGCAGGACGCCAACATCCTGTTCGAATCTACAATTAGCAGGTTAGTAAGAATAAATTTGGATTTGCAGCAGACTTGCATCGAACACCGCCATGGAATCCTCCTCTGTTACACTCGACGCAATGGTGCTTCGTTGCTGTGACTCCTCAAAGGGACTCACTCCTCTTGAATAAGGTAGGGTGGGAGGGCTGGACATGGCGGGAAGAATGGAATAAGATACGCAAGCCTACTGGTGACAGAGAGATGATGAAAGGTGGTGACGGCCCAAGACCCGCGCACTTCAGTGATACCGCTGAAATGAATGCGGAGTTTGAATAGCCAAGGCTTTCGATTAACCGTAACGCTCCCATCACTCACCTCTTCCTCTCGCGATAACTTTCTACCAGATTGACTGCATATTTGTCCCGGGGCTGGAGTACACGGTGTTAGGTTGCTATGTAGCTATGTACTGGTCAACAAGCCTGGTTGAAAAGTAGCCTACATGTACTACTAAATATGTAGTGTTAATATCATTACCTTCCAGGTTGTTTTGGTAGGTTGCCGCGCAACCTAAATATTAGGTTGAATTAGTTCAACCTAATAATCAACCGAGGACAGGTTGAAATCTATTTTTCAGCCTGACCTTGGTTGCTCGGCAACCTAAGCCGCTCCCACAGTGTCAGGAAGAGCAACACTTGGCTTCATCACCAACTCGATCAATATCAGTGCGTCTGTGCGCCACACTTTCCAAGAAACGACTGAGGGTTATAGTATGTCAATTCAATGATATCAACGCTTATTAAGTCGAAAGCCCTTTGGCGCATACAATATCATATATTCCAAGGAGGGGGAAAGCGTGCAAATATTATCTCAAAGTTCGAGACGCAGGCTTTGAGCATGTTCTTGGGTCAGCTAATGAATATTCAAATAAGATCAAGTAAAAGAATATTCATGTGAGAAGTCTTGCTAACCCTACGTGTAGAGTAATTATTAAACGCAAAAAAGCACTTTAGTGAGGCAAAGATCTAATCGCTGGCTGTACACGGTTTGCTCGATCTTGGGGCATAGAGTGTACATCTCCGAGTCTCACTCGCCCGCAGTCCCTCTAATGACATGTCTCTTTCTAGGTGTAAGTGAAAGCTCTTGACCAGCATACATTCTCTCCAACTCGTCCGTTTAAATACACCATCTTTGTTCTTTTACTGCACCTCACGTATCTGCCTGACGCGTTGCAAAATTGCTATTGGTCTCTCTCCTGGAATTTGCTGGTCGCCACCACGACGTCGCAGCGCTTGCGCCGATCTGATCTCGCCTAACAGCCTTCCGTCCGTGCTGAGTTCTATCTGCTCGATGGGATGAATGGAGAGACAACTGAACATAGCGACAACAGGATGTTGAGGATGGATTGACCCTAATACAGTCGAGTATCGCTCAGGACCAGAAATATTTGGACTGGTGAGCGGATGCTTTTCTCTCGCCAATTCTCTCACACTCAACGTATCAAAGGTAGTAGCAGCCGAGTGGCGCTCGCCCGGTTACGTTCTTCTGTATCATTTTCGCTTGTAAAATGTATTTGTGAAGATCGAACAACGTGTGCAATGCGATAAATATTCTACATTTCTACTCGTCTTACGAGTAAAGGAGGGTCACAACCACTCTATAATCTACAGGGAATCAGGAAAAAAAAAACTTCCACATCAAAACTTCTACTTGTTATATCTTCGCCCCATACCACCGTCTAGTGTGCAAGAGCCCACCAGACCACCGCGTCGTTGGATGTTGGCCCTGGCTCCGGCGCACTCTTCACCCCTCGGTCATGTCCCCACTTCAAAAGCACATCCCACGCCGCGTTCACGATACGGCCTTCAGCGAGCATTTGCATTGGAATGGGCTCCTCGCAGCTACTGTCACACCCGCCACCGCCCGCACCTCCAATCTCAGGCAGCGGCACCGAACACCACCCTCGTTTATTACCGTCCTCTCCGTTCCACTCCCATCCCCACCTCGAACTCGTACTAAGGGAAATATCGAACCGCATCCCATCACCCTTTCTTGCGTGCCGCTCATTGTAGGCGTCGATCCACAGCGCGCAAGGGGCGCAGGGCCCGGAGGTGACGGCGATGTAGTTGTATGCAGGGGCCCGGGGTGCGCTAGGAATGGGGGCGGGTAGGGGCGTGTCGGGGTCGAGATCGTTATTATTATGGAAGCCAGAAGGAGAGGTGGCTTGGACATGCAGCGCGTGCAAGTATGTTATGAGCGTTAGCTCGCCATGTACGACGAGGTCCGCTGAGCATGACGGCAGGAGGTGTAACCTGTCCTCCAATGAGTATTCTGCGACGATCTTGGGTTGTTTATTGATGATAGTGTCTGATTTGGATCGGCGTCTCCCTCTATCTAAGAATTGTCGCTCGTGTGTTGCTTTGATATAGTCCCGGATGGCGGTCCAAGTTTCTATCGTACGTGGCCATGGGAGGGATGGAGTAGGAAGAATTGGAGAGACGACGGTGAGAACGAGCGTGTGGGAGTGGAGGGATGACATTTCGTTTGAGGCGAAGTGGAGGAGGTTGACGATGTGCCGGGGGAGAAACGTTATGCTTCGAAATGCACTTTTGAGGACATGTTTCTCTAGAAGGGAGGATTAATAAATAATCGATTTACAAAGATGATTCAAGCAATACGCACCACCGAACGCGCGCGTTGATAACACTCGCAGGGATATATCATGCATGAGGAGCTTTTCCGTCGCTTGGCATGCATGTTCCAGCGCCGCTACAAAGTCCAAAAAGTCATGGCTATGCACCATCACAAGCCCACCCTCTTTGTCATCCTCCCGCAGATGTGGAAGCATGTCTCTACATCTCTCCAGGTGTACTAGGGTCTCCGCTAAGAGCAATCTAAATCTCACATCGTCCCCACATCGCAAGTCAAAGGAAAGCTGACCATCCATACCCAGGTTCTTGCCCTTCCATACATCGATTACGGCCATATGTTTCTTGAAGTCCCGACGTAGCCTGGGGAACGTGTACGTATAGACGGTCCGTCTGAACCGCGTTAACAACTGCACGAACGGCGCGTTCCGCTCGTGTTTGTTGGGCAATGCAGATATAGCGATCATCTGTTTCCAGATCTGCTGGATGTGGCGCACCGTCCCTTCCCGAATGGGCCCGAAATGACTTGAAAGGATGAGTTCGACGGTCGGTCTAGTGGGATGGTCGGAATCCAGCCGCAGGGAGCATGCTATGGATTCATTGGCGTCAGATGAACTCGTCGACGTGGACACCTCGACCAGCGCGTCCAGCACGCTGCGCAGGTTGTCGGGCGTGGGTAGGAGTCTGATAAGTCTGCTCGAGGTGTTCGTGTACGGTAACTTGGGTGGGTCGGGGACGTGAGATAGGACATTGTCCTTGTCGATCGAGTCAGGGTTGTTAGCAAGAGCAGCGGAGACGAGGGCAACAACGACGTTGGGGTCGTTAGCCAGGGATGAGATGTCGGTTTGAATGAGTGAGGTCATTGAGAGGAGGGTGGCAAGACACACGTAGGGCTGTTTTCGCCATAGTGCAAGCGGTATCAGTGGAAGGAGAACGCCCACAAGTTGTAATTGGTTCAGGGTTATCGTTGATGCCAAGGGACGAAGATATCCCGTGATGTCACTGTCTGAACCAGTGAACTTGCCGGGCTGATTATTGTATGTATGGTAGATGACATAAGTGTTATAATCCAGAATGCGAGTTCTTGTGTATCATGAGTTAAGCGTTATTTATGTACACAGACAACCTATTCGCCGCCCCACAAAGCTCCGTAACATCCGCCGAGCAGACCTCAGAGCAATTCCCAAAGGGCGCCGCAGTGTTTGGTACGAGAAAGGAGTTTCCGCACCCTAAATTACAAGTAAGCAAATCCAACGTTAAACCATAAAAAGCAAGTGACAAAAAGAAAGGACGTACAGCATTCTTGACCGAACTCGAGTCCCGCGATGGAAAATCCTTGCGATGCGCATTCCTGGGTGCAGCTCTCGATGGTGACTCCCGCAGCTATGTCGAACCGTTCTGTGAGCGTGCGCGGTGCGCCATTTACCACATCGCTATTTGAGGTAGAGTTGATAGGATAAGGAAATAGTCGGTCGAAGATCACACGAAACAGCACAGAAGAACAGGGAAGACATCATCAGTAACGAAAATTCACAGTATGAATACTAGAAAAACATACGTATGGCATCCCTCAAACGTCCACGTCCCCACCACCGCTTTGTTTATGGGCAGCACATTTCCGTGAGTGCCCCCATTGTCCTGATAGATACTAATCCGGTTCGGGCCACCACACGTAAGCGAAGCATTGCCTATGCACGGCATGTTGCATTCGCTGTTGCTGACTTGAGTCGCTGTTCCTTGGATATTGTAGTCGCAATCTGTTATATGATGCATTGTCGTGCGCAAAATATCAGTGGATTGACTCGAGAAGCAGGGACTTCATGAATCTATAGCTACGCACAGCATTCCTTTCCAAACTCTGTCCCTGCAAAGTTCAACCCGGGAAATGTTGATTGTTTTTGAAGCCGGTCTGGCAGAAGAGTGTGCAGTCTCCCGGGCTCTGGCTGAAGGGGTCTAGGAGACTGAACTTGGCCAAGGTTCGCGCTGCCGGGTTGTCACTGTATAGGTGACAACGCCATTATACAGTTAGAAGGGTTGAATCGAGGACACGATGATAGAGACTGACGTGAAGCAACCAACAAAGTCCCATCCGGGCTGTGCTGGTCCTGTAATGCTAATCCCTCGAGCGACCTATTAAGGGTATGTGAGCATGAGTACTGTGGCTTATTTCAATGCTCACAGGAAGGATAACAACAACGAAGGAGATGACGGACGATAGAGAAAGATGCATATTTTCGCGGACTAGAGTGTACCTTTCGATAAAAGTCAAAAGAATGCCTTTTCAGTGGGACGACTGCTAGTATTTATACGTATGCCGTGGGTCATTTCCGAGAGAAGAAAACGAAGTAAATGCCAAGTACAGATGTCACCCCTTGGGCAGGTATGTTCGGCGGCGGCTGAAAGGTTCATGATTCGAGACAGAAGGTCCGTGTATGTTCCAGACAGATGTCGGAGAGGTGCCTGTGGACGTGAGATATATTTAATACAATGGAAGGGGACGGAGGTGTCTTTCTGAGCCCAATAGCGCTTTCAAAGCCAGATTCAGGGAGCTAGACTACTGGAGAGTCGCCACATGTCAATCAACGCAATCGGAAGAATACCTATCCACAGGAAGATTAAAATACGAAGCTCACAAACGTTGGTTTTTCCACAAAGAGACGTGATACGCATCGTCTCAGACATGGTAGGGAGCGGGAAGGGAGCGGACATCATCTGAAGGTAGGGTGACTTTTGGCAGTTCCGACCTGGAGTCCATCAGGGTCCATCCTATTGAAAATACATCAGAGTCGGGGCGCAGAACATCAACAATGGAGAGAAGTGTGTTAAGTGGGAAAAATTCAAATACATAGCACCCACGAACGTCACGGCGCTGAACCAAATTTACAACATCGAGTCTCGCCATAGCCCATCATGTCGATCCTTTCCCGCCCAGAACCAGACTCCGCATGTCAATTCCAAGCGCTAAACTTTTCGTCTGAATCTTAATCAAATTGATTTTGATTAAGACCCAAGTACACTGTGACCTTTGATGGTCTGACTGTGTAAATAATTCAACTTCAAGATATTGACCAAAGTTATATTTGGCGAGTTCCGATAAACCACCTCTTTACATGACACCTTCTTAACCGTATAACATAGCCTTAGCGAGCGGATGTAAAACAGAGATCAAAAAAAATCAAGAGTACTTAGACGCTCTCGAACATTCCGATGAGATAACTTGAGCGTTTCGGTTAGAAGTGAGAGAGGTGGAGATATTTGAATACTTTAACGTAGTCAAATATTTGGTGACACGAAATTCGTGGGTACGAATAACATGTTTGTGCCTAGGGCTTGCCCGGGCTCCTCGATTTTGGATCGCGAAAGGCGAGCGGGATTGGCCGAAGCGTGGGTCCAATCACACCGATAAGATTGGCCGGGAATGGCCGAATCACGTGATCCTGAGACTTGCAGATTTCGATCTGAAGTTGATGCGAGGAAAGCCGGGCAAGACCTGAGCGTCTGGAGAGCTCGGTTGTGGCAAAACCTGTGCCGAAAACCAAGCAGCTGTACCAAACGCTAGAGGGATGGCGGGTGGGTCGAAAAAATTCACTGAGAGCTGTGAAAAACCTTTTTCCGCGTCAGAATCAGATCCTGAGCGATGGGGAGAAGCGCTCCCCGTCGAGAGATTAATATACGTGTTTGTACTTATGATGTACAAACCCGATGCGGTCTGATTCTGACGCCCTGACATTATCTTATCCGATTATGAGCTTGGCGCTCGTTCCTCGCGCTTGCTCATCGCGGAATGAGATAACTTGAGCGTTTCGGTTAGAAGTGAGAGAGGTGGAGATATTTGAATACTTTAACATAGTCAAATATTTGGTGACACGAAATTCGTGGGTACGAATAACGTGTTTGTGCCTAGGGCTTGCCCGGGCTCCTCGATTTTGGATCGCGAAAGGCGAGCGGGATTGGCCGAAGCGTGGGTCCAATCACACCGATAAGATTGGCCGGGAATGGCCGAATCACGTGATCCTGAGACTTGCAGATTTCGATCTGAAGTTGATGCGAGGAAAGCCGGGCAAGACCTGAGCGTCTGGAGAGCTCGGTTGTGGCAAAACCTGTGCCGAAAACCAAGCAGCTGTACCAATCAGAGTGTAAGCTCATGACCGGCAGCTTGGTGAGGCGCGGGTGAGCCAAACTGGCACCCCAATCGAGCGTCACTCTGCAACGTTAACTCACGGTGAGCGCACACATCTGAGTTCGCAGCAACGGGATTTCAGGTTGGTAATATGCTAAGTAGTTACATGATAGTAGGCAGTGATAAAGCAGATACAGTGTGCAGGCAGTGGGTTGGAGATGAGCAGTATAAAGTAATGCAGCAGGATATAAGTCTAATAAGGTATGTAGAGCAACAGAGCAGTGCGGAGTGGCGAGATGATAAATATAACATTGTGGTCAATTCGGAATTGTTCGAAATCAGTGCTAAGTTAACGGAAATATGCTACGGAATAAGTCTACAGTTCGAGGTCGCCATCTGAGTCAGCGAGAGCGATGAGAGCGGAAGGTATATTGTGATTGATACGGAATTGTTCGAAAATGGTTGCCAAGTTGTCGATATGGGATTTATTGTAAGCTTTTGAGGTGCTCATAGGGAGGATCTCCTCCATGCGGCGCCAGTAGAGGAGGAAAGCGAGAGACGTCCAACCACCAGTAGCCGCGACGATTTCGGGTGGAACACCTGCGAGGAGAAGTTCGACTGCGCCGCCAATGCGAAAACTGTGGCCCAAGACGTGGGCGAGCATGGCCGATGCCCAGATGCCTGTGACGAAGGTAAGGAATTCATGCTTGAGCATGTTTTTGGGTTGTCCGGACGACGATGAGTATGCGAAGAAAGCTGATGACTGCGGGACTGAGTTGTTGACATCGAGGTGATTTTGGAGGGCGGCGACCGGGCAGAGAGCGTCGTTTCGTGCGGTAAGAATGACGGCGGCGCCCAGTTCTTTGGTAGTCTTGGTCCATGGGATACGGAAGCTCGCGGATCGAGAGCCATCCCGTAGTTGACAAAAATTAACGCTATGTAAAGGATTAGGTTCGATCGAATAGGTAAAGAGAATGGCGTACGGAGCAGAGCGCAGTGCGTGGTATGTTTCATCGAAGGCAGAGGCCGTGGTGACCGTCATCTCCCCTAGGCGCCGGCAGCCGAAGAAGGTGCAGACGGCAATAGCCCATACGGCTGCGTGGAAAGGATCAGATGGGTTCAGGACCCTACGGAGGGCAGACAGGTGTTCAACGGAGACAGGGGCGCGGAGAGCTCTCTTGTGTTTGGTGCCTTCTTTGTTAGCGGAAACACGGGCCATATGAACCCACTCGTCGTCGCCGAACCAGGTGGCATGGTTGATGAGGTGCCAGGAGCGAATACCGGAGAGCCATGACTTGATGGTCTTTCCGGATTGTTTTCCCTTGTGTTCGCCAATGAACGCGCAGAGGAGGGCGTATGAAGCGGGCATCCGCGTCTCCTCGTCGATGCCCCAGTTGTCACAAAACTGGGTGAAGCGCAGAGGGCCAGCAGCGTATGTAGTTTTGGTGTTCGGCGCGAGGGCTCCTCTGATAGACATCAGAGCCCTGTCGATGAGTGGTTGGGGAATGAGGGTTGTAAGATGCTCGCGGTGGCGAGCTCCGAAAGGTGTGTCCCATGCGAATAGGCGGTCGGCGGCAGCGACGTGAGGGCGTAGTGAGTTGGGCGTGATTTGTCGGCCGCTCTGGGGTTTTCGCGGTCGAATATGACGTGAAGATGAGTTGAGAGCGTGAGAGGATGGATCGAGCGTGTGCAAAGGTCGAGTTTGCGGTACGGTAGCATGAGTTATGGCATGAGGTGAGGGAGAGACTGGGACTAGGACTGGAGATGCGGAGGAGGCTGGAGCTGGGTTGGGTCGTCTGTAAGGGTGAAATGAATTTTGAAGGCCTGTGAGGCGCGGAGGAACGAAGTCCGAAGACCCTGTCCCACCCACAGACTTCCCGACGACACGTGTCGCCGGTTTGAAAGGATAATTGATTCTGCGAAGGAAGTTGTAGCTTGTCAGAGGCCATGGACTAGGAGGTCAGATGCAATATAGCTGACCTAGACATAGATAAAGCAATTGCGGAGCTCTTCAGGGAGCTCAAAGGAAAGAGAAAGTTGCTTCCCAGCAGGCCCTGGTTCTCCGCGCGAGATAGGATCTGCTGGGTTGGCATGAGACTCGACGTAAACCATGTCGGTGTTGATAAGGAGGTCCATAAGGACCAGGTGCGTGCGGCGAACGGCAAGGTTAATGTGGATGTTGCCACTGCGGCCCTTTTCGAGGGCGCCGATGGTGCCCTGGTTGTCCGAGTGGATCAGAATGTAGACATTGCGCATGCCTCTTGCCTCCAGGAAATAGATCAGGAGCTCGACGGCCACCGTCTCGAGCCAGCATATGTCGCGCCCTTCGATTTTCCAGGCTGGTGCCAGACGGAAGGCTGCCCACTCGTCGCCAATGATGATGCCGATGCCCCACGATGTAGAGGCATCGACGTAAAGCCCGAAATCCTTGAGAGGGCCTCGTGGGCGAAGAGATCGCGTAACGTTGGGTAGCGAGAGTTTCTCGAGCCACCAGGATAGGTCAGTGATCATGGAGTGCGAAGGACGCCGCGTGAGGTATTCATCATTGCGGAAGGAGGAGGCGAAGTTAGATAGTGACGAGAGGTGAGAGCGGCCGTCGAGGTATACGAATGCTACGTGGCAGAGGGATCCGTGAATTTTCTCAACGTCTAACAGCTTGCAAGGCTGGTTGCTGAAGCTGGCGAGGAACCGTCGGACCCGTTCGTGGAACTTCAAACGCTTCGCCTCAGGAAGGCTGACCAGCTTCTGTGGAATGTCCCAGAGGAACCCGATGAAGGTCGTCGTGAAGGTGAAGGTGCTGTCGCCCTTCTCCTCATGCCAAGGAACATTAAGAGAGGATATGCGTCGAAGCATCTCAGTGCGGTCGTAGTCGTAACGATAATCGCCGTCCACGAATAGGCCGTCTGGTGTGGGGAAGCGGAAGACTTTCAAGTCGTCCTCATACTTCGGCACTGGGTGTACTCCCTCTGCGTCCCAGATGTCGACCACCGCGTTCGCAATCATGCCAGCATTGCTGCTCGCGCATGCTGCGCCGAAAGGATGCGCGTGATTGATGCAGAATTTTCCGGGAGAGCCTTGGACGACGAGCCAAGGTTTGTGATGGGGTAGTACAGGGCAGGTTCTGTGGAACTTCCTGATGTCAAGGGTGCAGGCCTGAGTGCCCGGAGGTGCTACAGCTATCTGTAGAATAGCATAGAAGGTCGTAAGGTTTTGCTTGTCATAGAGCAAGTAGTAATAGCGGATAAAAAATATCAACACGCTCGAGGCGCTGAAAGACCGTAGGTCTACGCACAAGCATTCTGCGTGCAGAGTGGGTAGTCAACACACTCGGCGTGCGGAGTAGACAGTCAACGCACTCGACGTGCGGAGTAGGTGGTCAACGCACTCGGCGTGCGGAATGTAGATCAACGCACTCGGCGTGCGGAGGTAGAGGACGTCAAAGTCCTGGGTAACGCGCATGGCGCAAATACCCTAAACCGCGTGAACGGTGGATAGAAGAAACCAACCCCACGCACGAAACGCAAAGGGGTGCGTAAATGAAGGACAGAAAGTGTGGGGTAAAGGGGTGCATGAGAGTGAACACTCACGATTTCTGCGACCTTGGATGCGGTGTCGAACCTCGTCGGGAAGTCGTCCTTACGGATATGGGAGTTGACGGATGCGTGTAGCTTGGTGGCTTTGGAAAGATGGCTGCATATCCGAATTTTGTCAGGAGTATCCGGCTGTTGCGGTTGGACCGACACGATAAGGGGAGAGGATTGGAAGGGTCCGTGCAGAATGAGTTCGACCTCCTCTCGAGAGAAAGGGCCAGACATCCTGCGGGCCAAGACTTCCTTGCGTAGATACTCGTCGATCTCGTCCATATGCGAGGTAGTTGAAGGGTTATTGGGAAGGATAACGGTATGTAAAAGAGGTGGCATATGCCCTAAAGGAAAACCGAATCGTAAGTTGTGAGGAAGAAGAGAATATCTATGTAAGAGACCATGTTTGCGTAACATAAATTCGAAAGCATCTGGATTGTAAGGGTGAATGATACTGTCAAAGATAAGAGAATGTTCGGGTGACGAATAACTGAGAGGGAGGCGAGGAATTACAGAAGAAGAGAAGTCTACATATGAAAGGAGAGGGGGACGAGCTGTAGCGAGGAAGAGATCAATTGGATGGGGGAGGACGACAGGTCCAGGAGAGGGCGTGGTGATCTTTACTCCCGCAGAAGGAGCAGAGGTGAGCGCGTTCGTCCTTGCCGTGGGCGCAGATGGAGTTGCTTCCTCGGACGTTCCAGTTAATACATAGGACGCGGTTGTTGGGGGTGACGAGAGCGCGGTTGGTGCATCTAGCCCATGTCGCTTTGCCGTCCTTGAATTTGACGGCGGTGCTGGTGTCGTTGTGAATGCGGGAGTCGTGACCTCTCTCTGCGCATATGAGGCAGTCGGAAGGCGAGGAGGAGGACCTGCCGCTGCCGGATGGAAAGGACGAGGAAGATGGGCGGTCGGAAGAGCGACGAGGGGGGTATTTCGAGTTGGGACTGGACTTGGGGAAATTCCCGTTGTCACGGCCGGAAGGAGTTTTGTTGGTCGCCATCATGTCGCGGATTTCCGCCATCATGGCATGTTGTTTCTCGGATAACGCGAAGGCCTGGTCGTATCGAGATCCTTTGAATTCGCCGTAGCACGCCCAGTGTTCCTGGCGGAATTTCAACTCGTCAGCCTTCCACGCGTCGTAGAGCCTGACCTTGTCGTTCTGGGCTATGTAGAATCCGAAGTGTTGGTCATACCATTCACTGTGTGCATCGCCAGTGTTTGGTTCGTCCCGTTCTTTCTGGAATAGGTACACATTACCCGCGGCTTCGGTCCATTGGCTGAAGTCCAGGGAGAGTTCCCTACCAAACCGCACTGAGAGTTTCTCGACGTCGAGAATCGAGATGCCCTTTGTCTCTCCGGGGTTAGGATTAGTTTTGACGGTGGGAAGAGTGGATGCTTCGACGTTCAGAATCTGTAAGTTCTCGTTGAGGAAGAACGAAAGCGGAACCATGACGCAGCCTTCTGTGTCGAATAAACTTTGCGGAAAGCTAGCATGCCATGGTGCTCCCACGATCCAGGGGGTCAGTTTTCTGCCGTTCATGCAGCGACGCTTTGCAATCCGGGCTTCATCTGATGTTATTTTCGGATCGTCAAGGGCCTTGCGTTTATTCTTCGGGTCTTTGATCTCCTCATCGGCGATCCATTTAGCGAGGCTAGAGTAAATGTAATCGCGGAAAGATAAAGCAAAGGAAGGGACCCTGAAGCGGTCCAGATCTTCAGGGTCCAGAGTGACCAGGGATGCCGCTTCCGAGCCAGCATCCGGG
The DNA here is from genome assembly GCA_015499995.1 of Flammula alnicola. NCBI lineage: Eukaryota > Fungi > Basidiomycota > Agaricomycetes > Agaricales > Strophariaceae > Flammula > Flammula alnicola. The sequence goes on along the minus strand of JADNRV010000157.1, from coordinate 41,941 downwards.
AAGGCTGTCATGTCTTGTGTGTGATTTAAAGTTTTCAAAGCTCTCTCGGCATTCTTGTCTTCGATCTCCTTGTTCTTTTGGAGCTTGGAGATTAAGGGCAAGGATTTAAGCAACTGAATAATAGTTGGGTTAGTGTGGGTGCGAGGTAGACGGGGAGGAGGCTGAGTATTGGGCTGTGCCTGTACAGCCGCCCCACCGGGGCCAGTAACGGCATTGTCGGTCATTTTGTCGAGGAAAAAAGCGGAAAAGGCTGGGGTGTGTGAAGAAAGTTGGAGAGAACGTGTTCAGGGTAGCTAGACCTCGAAAAAATTCACTGAGAGCTGTGAAAAACCTTTTTCCGCGTCAGAATCAGATCCTGAGCGATGGGGAGAAGCGCTCCCCGTCGAGAGATTAATATACGTGTTTGTACTTATGATGTACAAACCCGATGCGGTCTGATTCTGACGCCCTGACGTTATCTTATCCGATTATGAGCTTGGCGCTCGTTCCTCGCGCTTGCTCATCGCGGAATTGAAGCATTTTCAATCTGATAAGTCATATCAGTGGCTGTGCACGATGATTCTGAATCTCGGCCCGAATTGGACCGTGCGCGAAAATTGTGCGATTCGGTCTCGCTCTTGGCCACCATCTTGTCCTCCTTCTGCGCCTCATACGCGGTATATAACCTGACGCTATTGTGGAACAAATAATTCGTCACGGTATTTTAAATTCCCAGTCGTCTTTGCTCTGCGTTAGCAAATACCTTCCAAGGCTCAAGCTTCGGGTCCACGGCGTTGAATCTTGACTAAGATCCCATTTCGCCCTCGAACTCGACGATGTGCACCGAAGATGCGTAACCTATGCGTACGATGCCAACCAGGTATGCTGTAGTGGCGGTGCATGTAAACAACGACCGACCGTCTTGTTGTTCACATTATGATAATGCTTCGAAGACACACTCTCATGGACGACCTGCCATCAATCGAGTCGGAAACACAAAGGATGTGGCTGTAGGAGGCCAGCGGACAGTTATTGCGATACGTAGAGCGGAGCACGACGCAGGAACATTTGGACCAGGCCAGGTGATCGTGAGATAAAATCGCGAGCATGAACACAGCCACCAAGGTTCTCGGCCCGAAATCAATCGTGCGAATTTCGAAAACAATTGTCCTCTTCCACTCCTCTTCTTGCTCGGGCTGGAAATCAGGTCACAGTCGCATTTCACGCTAAGTACATCTTCTGGGCATGACCTTTTTTTGATTTTTTTCCCGGTAAATCTGCGCTTCTAGCAGATGAAACACCTTCAAAATTTGACTTTATGGGCTGGGGGCAAGGCTGGGGGCCAGGGCAAGGTTTACGGCACATTTTGATAACCGGATCACCACATGGTCCAATACGTTCTGGCGCCAGACGCGTTCCTCCAAGCCGCTTAGGTTCAGCCATCCTCATGTCCCCCTCCTGGCTGCCGACCTGCAAGTGGCAAAACTGGGTGGAAATCACTATTTTTCCTTCATTATCTTTCCCAAACAACGCCCAGTCATCGTGTGATCAATGGCGATTTACCGACAAGTAAATAGTTCCTCCGGATCTCCACCAACATTTATCAATGACGACCTTGGACGCTGCTGCCTTGGAGATAGCTAGCGATTGCAGGCCAGACAATCCTCGAGGCTGTGTTCCTACTTGCCGAGTTGGACTCCATCAAACAAGTCAAATGTCCGCAATATTATTGTATTCTCCAACATGCGGTTATTAACATGTTCCCTATCATTTGCCAGGGACGATCTCAGCTGGGCATGCGTACGGGCACAAGCGGGCACACGCTCGGCAAGTATATCCCTGGGCTGCTGGGTTGAATGTTCCCCACCTCCGACGAGCTCCTCACACCCATCACGATCTTCATCCAGAAGTCGTATCTGTTCCCTTTCTCCCATATACCCGGACAACACAGAGCGATGTCGACGCGTGCAATTGTGATCGACGACACAGATCCTGGCATAGTTTACGACGGAGAATGGATCGCAGACAAGGGCAGTAAAGACAACAACGGCAACTACGGCCCTCCGTACTTGAGTACCATGCACTACATAAAGGGAACGGGAAGCTTTTCGTACTCTTTCCATGGTATGTCCTTCAAATTGAGATTGCCACCTCCTCTCTGTCGTTAAAGCTGAAGGAATCCCTGCACTGTAGGCACTTATGTCGGTATCTTCGGTGCGACTATGGATAAGACAAATCCATCGCGAGACTGCTACATTGACGGGACTAAAATCGCAAGCAGCGTCCTCAGTGCGGCAGAGAATGGGGTGATGCATTGTCAACAAGACGGGTTGACGGACGGGCCCCATGTCATCACTCTGAATGTGACCGCTGCAAACCCTACCTTTTATTGGTTCGACGATCTCATGTATGTTCCATCAGCGAGCGTACCGTTGGATAACGCTGCTGTCTTCATCAAAATTGGCGATCCGGCAATGCAATTCGGAACTGGATGGGCGCCCTTTTCTGTGGGGTATGCAACGAGACAACAAAATTCGATATACGGTTTGGATTTCTTTGGTTCGTTGTTACACCTTCATTGTCTCTCTGGCGCTCTCTGATATCTGGAGCGTGTGTAGGCGAATCCCTCACCTGGTTTGGGTTTTACAATTCATCAGTCCCGTTTGCTGCTACGACCGGAACCTATTCAATCGATAGTGAAAATCCTATCTCGTTCAACCTTAACGGAGTCGCTTCGCAGAACACGGGCGCCCAACTCAACCAGATTTTCTTTTCAACGGGTCAACTTCCTAATAAACAGCACAGCCTTCAAGTCGTATATCAGGGAGATAATAACACCACACCATTGTCGATTTACTGCGTCATCATTCAGAACGGCACAGGCCCAGTGCTCGCAGCGTCTAGTGGAACTTCAGCTTCAGCTTCAACACTCCCGTCCGGATCTACTGGCACTGGGGCAAGCTCGACCTCATCTGGCGCCAATTCGACTACTACTCCAACCCCGTCCTCACTGCCAACCCATCATTCAAATCATACCGGCATCATAGTGGGGTGCGTCATAGGCGCACTGGCCCTCGCTCTTCTAATCTTCGCCTTTCTCTTCATCCGCCAACGCACTAAACGTAGGAAGACGCAGGACTCGAACATCAACGTTGTCGAACCCTTCAACGCCAGCCCATCGATGGCCGAACGACTGTCCAGCCAGTCTCCTACGTACATATCCTCCAGTCCGCCCCCCGGGTCGAATTCGAAGGGGAAACAGCCGAGAGGCATGGCGAGTTTTGATAGTTCTGAACGTACATCTCCGCCGCCGATGAGCCCAAAAAAATCATGGAGAGTAGCAGGGCTGCAGGCAGGCGGTCCTCAATCGCCCAGTCGCATACCTACCCAGGTGTCTGCGCCTCCTAGCAGCGACGACCCGTCGGTGATCATGATACACGAAGATAGCGGTGTCCGGATGCCCGTGCATAGCGATTTGAATCGCGCAAACGTTAACGTCGTCGAGATGCCTCCAACGTATTCCGCCAATTAGAATTGTAGGTGATTAGGGTGTCGATTTTCCTTCATTTCTTCATTTGTAATTTTGACCATTGCTGTACTCAACTCATTTCATTCTTGTTTGGAGAAGGTCCAAACATTTTCAGGTGTGATCACGTTCATTTCATCTTCATATATCGGAAGGGATTTATATGTAGTACTATGTACGTACATATGCTAACGGTTGTATCGCGTTACGAGGGGGTTGGAACAGTTGATAGCCGCCGGTGTAATGATATGTTAGGTGTCTGAGAAAGAGAACGCAGAGCGAGCTGATAGGGACAGAATTATGAGTGGGATCCGACAGATCTGAAAGAGAGAGACCCAGCGGAGCAGGAACATTTGGACTGGCGGTGGAGAACAAGCAAATCAAGGACAAGAACGACGCGTTTTCGTAATCAGGCACACAAACATAGCCACCGATGTTCTCCGCTTGAACCCAACCGTGCGAATTTGGAAAAATAATTGTCAATTCGTGCAGACGCCTCAGGCTCCTCTGCTTGCTCTGGTTCACATCGTCCCGTATTCTATCCTTCCTCTGCGGCTCTCAGACAAATTTGTCTGACCCTGTTATATGACAACCAATTTGTATGTTCAGAAATAAAATTCTCTGTACTAACCCTCCGAGTCTTTCCAGCTGCAGGTCTTATCGCAACTGGTCATTTCGCCTCTCAGTCCCTTAAAATTTGGACGTACTCTGAAGACTTGAACGTTGAACGTTGAACGTTGAACGTTGAACGTTGAACGTTGAACGTTGAACGTTGAACGTTGAACGTTGAACGTTTGAAAATTTGAATGTCTGAACCCTTTTCTGCCATTCTACCTGTATATATTTAATCATGTGGTTTCCCTGTACGTCTCTGTCTCATCAATGGTCGTTCCTTGCACTAACACTTCCCTCCTACCCTCTTTCCAGCGGCATATCAATTCTATTTGGAGCTTCGAAAGACTGTCCTCCACGCCTCCAAGCTTCACCATCTCCGCCTTACACCTTCCCCATGTCTTGACAGATAGACCGCCGAGTCAGCATTTTCACTCGCTTTTTATATCCCATATTGACCTCCTCTTGGCATCCTCTCCAGTATGTAAAGGCATTGTATGGAGTCCTCTTGATACATCGTACAACCGTGGATTGAATATGGCTCGACAGTGTAGAAGAAGCAGCTAGGCGTGAAAGAAGGGCCCGAACAGTGAGTACAACGAAGCCGAAAGAAAAGCCAATCGATTACTCACCTTGATAGGTCAGTGTCCATCGCTACAACCACCTACCTCTCACCTCGACCTCCCAAATGTCTGAACGACGCTTTTGCGGAATAGATGAATTGACGAGTCCGACCTTTACAACCGTTTTCAAGACGTCAATTAAAGACTTCGCAGCCCTCCACCGGCAAGGACGGGTGAACACAATCGCAATATGGCGTGGTATGAGGCATTGGCCTCCGAGGGTTCGGCGCTCAGGAGCGAGGTTGTGTCGTATTTGAGTGTGGTTGGCGGAGGTGACGACGGCAAGAACATGTCGTCCTCTCTTTCCACTCATTCCGGTAGAACTGCCTCGAGATGACCGGTGGAACTGTGCGCTGAGTTTGTCGTGCTAAGCCTTTTGGGTGGATGTGACCGGACAACAGTCATTGGGTAGGGTGGGGACAGGACTGGACGCCGCCCCAAGGCAGCCCCCAGGCGCCTACCCGCCGCCTGTTTCGACAACTACTTCTCTGTCCTTCTCGAGAGATCACACACCCAACCGACCAGTTGGGAAAAAATATGCTGCTTGTTGCATCTTTGCGTCCCATCAGACACGTCTTTCCTATTCTCCTCCAGCTTCCTCGGTACACGTTTAGCAGCCCTGCCTCTCATGATACTTCCTTCTCTTGCTGTCCACATTACCGTCTACTCCACTGGGTTCCACGCACTATGGTCTCCATGTACCACAGCTGTTCCCGGTGGTCCTGCCAAACTCCTGACACGGAAATGCATGACCTTGGTGCCTTCGTTGTTATCGCTGGCTTTCGACACCTCTCATGCCCACCTCGATATGTAAAATTCGATAATGTCATTTCCAATTCTACCCGCGACCTCGAATTCACATATTCATCGATACCCGTACTCACTCTCATGCCTGTGGTTCGTGAACGTCAGGCCGGCTACATCCCAAGGAGAAGCGACCGAAGAAGAGTCAATGGCGGTGCGAATTGGGGTTGGGGCATGGCGAGGGCGCTGTATCCCCGAAGACTAATCGCGCGCTTTGAACGGATTCGAACATGAGGGTGGATGAAATCTTTGGAAGAGGGGCAGAGATTCGGCGCACAGATGATACATATTTGATTCTGGAAGGGTCCTGGGTCCTCCGTACATCACGGCGGCGGCTCGAGGAGCTGTTACTGTATGGATTTCCCACTCTGAGGCCTGGACGCCGGAGTTGTTCGATATCACGCCGTCAGGTTTTCAGGCTCTTTACTCTCATCTGCGAATATTTATTGAGGCCGTCTTGCTTTTGGTGTGTACTGACTGTTCATAGACCATATTATTTACATATTTCCGACCTCGATCCTCGTCCTGGAAGTGTAAATACATAGTCAGTGATGTGAAGGCGGCTAACCAAGCCTGCGCAGCCTCCCCGAATTCCCACGAGCACAGCCCACGATGTAACCACGCACTACATCTCCGTGACTCCCTTCTGTCGTGCTCACGTCTTCCGCTTCTTCACTATTTCTACTCAGTGTTACCCAATGGCAACCATGTTCCCCGACGCCAAGGGTATCGCAATCACAGGTGGAAGGTTTACGAACGTAGAAGGCGGAGACGTCAATCACGTCCAGTACACCTTCAATATGGCGGGCAACGCCGACGATAGCCACGCGAGAGGTGTGTCTAAGCGGCTGAAAGAAATCGTCGCAACAAAACCTAACGGAATATCTGTTAGCTATGGAGATATTGTGCCAAAATATCGCTTCAGGCGCATTCCACGACTCCGCTGAACGTTTCGATCCGCCTAAATGTCACCCTGACACACGACAAGCCATCGTCAAGAAAATCATGGATTGGATCGAGGATCCCGATAACTTGCAGTATTTCCTGTGGATGTACGGCCCAGCGGGATGTGGAAAGTCGGCCATCGCTCAGACCATAGCTGAGATGTGTGCGGAAGCCGGGCTTCTCGCTGCCTCGTTCTTTTTCTCCCGCACCGTACCAGGCCGCAACGATAAAGCACATTTCATACCAAGTCTCGTCTATCAGTTATGCGTGACAATCCCCGAAATGCGTGTCCATGTGGCGACAGCAGTGGAGCTCGATCCATTCCTCTTTTCCCGCTCCGTCGCATCTCAGACACAGGCACTGCTCGTCAAGCCACTCAATCTAAGCGCCGTCCATCAGAAACCTCAAGAATATCCCAATTTCCGACCTCGAGTGATCGTTGTCGACGGCTTGGACGAATGCAGCGACAGCAGTTCGCATAGCGAAATTCTTTCCGCCCTCTCAGCAGCCGTCAAACATTCTTCCGTGCCCCTACTTTTTCTCGTCGCGAGCCGTGCGGAACATGAAATCCGGGAAGCATTCAATAGCTCATGGATGCGTTCTTTGACGACAGGACTGCCATTGGACGACACATACCAACCCGACGATGATATCCGTGTCTTTTTGGAAGCAAAATTTGCCGAAATCAAAGAGAAACATCCGTCTCGTGGTTACCTTCCCACTGACTGGCCAAGCGTCGATGACATTGATCGTCTTGTCGAAAAATCTTCCGGGCAGTTTATATATGCCTCGACTGTCATGCTATACGTTGGCTCGCGTCACGGTCTTCCCTTGCGCAGACTGAAGGTTGTCCTCGGCCTATCGTCTGCCGAAAATGATGCGGATAGACCCTTCGCCCAGTTAGATGCATTGTATCATCACATCCTGGCCTCTGTCCATGAATCGAACCTCCCGAATGCGCTTGAGATCCTCAGTTTGTCCATCCTCCACGTCTATGGTTGGCCACTGGCCCTCGCCGATGAGCTCTTCGCTCACGAACCTGGAAGTGCACAAATAATAATGAATGACCTTCATGCTCTCCTCCATATTCCCGAAGCCGATTCTACCGACCAACAGCTTCGCATGCTCCATGCATCGTTTCCGGATTTTCTTCTCGATCAGTCGCGCTCGGGAAGGTTCTTTATCGATGCTGCGAAGGCGCGTACTAACCTTGCACGACGATGGTTAACTTTTTACGGGAAACATATACCTGATCTCCATAAGGCGGGCATTCATCCTATGATACCGACTGATCGTGAGCTTTATTCTAAATCCTCGATGCAAGCCGTTGACTTATATGCTGCTATACGTAGACGTTCATCATACGTGCAGCACTTGCATAACTGAAACAATATTTCAACATTGCACTGGTGGCGCATACCTAAGCGCTGAGCTCCAGGCTGACCTCTACAATTTTGAGGTCGAAAAAAGTTTTTCAGTTGCTGGTTCTCACAAGTCAGACATGTGGTATCGCCTTGGAGCGGCCGTCAATTTTATTGCATGGCTGGAACATCAGGTGCGGTCTTTCCTTCTCGGCTGCAATTAACTTCGCTGATTTGCATGTTTGATAGACGTTTCAAGATCCCGACCAGGATGTATATCGTCATCTCTTGCTACGAATGCAGAAATGTATTCAAGAATACTTTTCAAAATACCCAAAGGACGTCCAGCTTAATCTGTCGACCGCTTTGACGTGTCCGCTGTTCTTTTCCTGTCCTCCCATTTCCAAATCTCTTTTTGAGTATTTACTTCACTCAAAAGAACCATCTGAACAACTCCACATACAAGAAACAGACCAAGCTTCGTTTTGTTTCCGTGGCAATGAATGTTATTTGGCCTTTTCGCAATGGGGGACAAATACTATGCAGGCTGGTTTGCTCTGTCGGCTTCTTACAAACTCCGCGCTGCCCATGGCTGGAGGCTATTTTATAGATCAAAGCATGTATACTAATCTTTCTCTCCAAATTGCAGCATACCTTTTCCCTTTGTGAGCTTGTCGACGACTCTTGGTTGTGTCTGACTGCTCACATGTCTCTGCTGTACAGGGTTGGTCGTTCCGGTATGGAACAAAGATGGTTCGATTTTTCGCCAGACAAATACTGGGTCTCGCAGTTTCTTGCTGTCATTCTGTCAAAAGCTTCGACGGCCCCAAATCTGGCAGAGATTCTGCGGGACCATGCGCTTCAATTCCATGCTTCATCCATACCTGCCGACGAGAAAGGTTCACCTCCGTACAAGGATGCCCTATCTGCGTTAGCCATCGCCAGTCTGGTTTATATCCAGGTGCGATTTCCGCATTTTATAATTATAACTATCCTTATCGCCTTCGAAGGAGTGTAATATACCCTTCCTAGAACATTCACATAGGCCAGAAACTGACGTTTGCTATATTTGCATGTCGGAAGAATGGGAGGACGAGTTGTCTGTAGAGCGGATTCCGGAACGAGTCGAAGCGCTCGTCCCAGCAGCACCACGGCAGCTTTTCCCTCTTTTCTTATTTGCCTGGTTTGCGCGACTGGTAGAAATGCTGATACGGGTGCGTAACTGACTTTCTGACCCATTAGTCTCCCTTACTCATCTTTCCTTCACGCATAGGACATTCACCATATGTATATCTAGTAATAGACGTACAAGGAAAGCATGCGAGAGGCGTTTTTTTGCTGTCGGGGATGAGGCATTCGTATCTGGATGTTTTATGGCTTTTGGTTTCGGTAGTCTCATCATTCCCAAATTTATGCCCGTCCGAGAACATTGATGACGAGGAACATTCATCGAATCTAAGTTCATGGTTGCTGCTCTATGTACAGAGAAGGCGGGCTGGCAAATAGGTTGTTTGTACCGCTGAAGAATAACCACATCGAAGTGAAGTTGGATTGAGATACCGCGTTCGGCGTAAGGTTCCTCATGATGAAAATCTTATCGCGGCTCAACGATGCGTAGACTTACGTTAGAAGGGAGCGTCGGCCGGAAATTGTGGATATATTTGGGGGTCGTTACAGATGCAAATATGGGATTATATTTGCATTTGAAAGAAGGACAGGGAAAATCTAACATGAAAATGGCGAAAGAGAAAAGGCTCTCGTGTATGAATCGTGTATGGCAGAAGGAGAAACGGGCGAGCGGGGTCAGTGGTGATTGAAGATTGAAAGTGAAATCCAAGAGCCCTGACGCCATCTTGTCGATGAAATGGTGGTATCATCCAGCAGTGATCTTATGGCGCAAATATAGACGGTGAGGCGACGAACGCACAGCAAGCTCGCAAAGTCAACATGCGTCAAATCTGGGAGGTACTACGATATGACACAGAAAGCAACAATTAAGTTACCACCAAAGACATCAAAATGTTCTTAAGACTGACTGAACTTACAGGATAACACTGATATTTCGAGGGTGTCATGTGGAGAAAGCAGAATGGGTCATCACTTGCTGGTCTCCTCTTCGGCTTCAACTCGCTTCGTACGTCCTGAAGCTCTTGTCCCATTTTGGTCCGGCTCTAGACCATCTCGTACCCCGGTGTTCCTCGAAAATTTCCACCAAAATGGGGCTCAAATGCGCGAAACCGGACAGGGATCCACCTGGGGCGGCGCTCTCAAATCCGCGAAAATCCTGACAAGCTTTCGCAGGGGCTTGCCGGGTCGTCGATTAGGAGCTTGAAAGGAAAGAATATATCAGGAGGGCAATTTATTGGAACACATACGAAGTGTTAGAAACAGGAATTGGTTGCGCGTAATCAGATCTAGGTGGGATTGGAGGAACAGGAACAGGTGCACAAAACATTTGCGAAAGTTCATCGCAACAAACAGTCTGAGCTTCAACGAGATGCCGGCCTCGCCGAGCCATCGCGCTGTTGCCTTGCTTACGTTAGCATCCTTTTTTGTGGGGGATATCTCCCGTGGGAACCATGTCCGCGATCGGTGGACGCCTCGAAGCCTCGCAGCTTTGCAAGCACTCTTTTCTTAATCGTTAAACTTAGTCAAAGTCCAGCGGTCAAGGAGGCCGAGTCCAAGCTGAGTTCACGTGACATTGTTCAAAGCCCTCTTGATCGGCTCTATATCATATGAAATGATGATCTTATAGTTCCTTGTAGTGTTCTTTTCCTTCAACTCTGAAGAGTGCAGTGGAGATATTCGGTTGATGTCATTTCATATCACCAGAGATCCGACCTTCTTACTCATACGATGTCCGTGAAGATGAGAAATAGTAGCGTACTCGCCGGGGGATGGCACATTCAAAACCCACCGCCATTCAGGTTTAAATGCGAGTTATAAACCACTTCAGATTCACCTCCGTTAATTTCAAATATGCGCTCTATCTTCCTCCTCGCACTTTCTGCAGCTACCTCTGCTTTTGCCCTTCTGCCCAGGTCTTCGCCACAGTGCCAACAGGTTACCATACCTGTTAGCATCACGACCAATACCCTCGTTATCAATGTCTCTACGCCCGCGAATCAATCAGAGCTTACGGGGTTGATCACTAAATTCACGAGTCTAACTTCCAACGTGACGAAAGATGATATTCAGGGACAAACATCCTTGAACGCGACATATAATATTTGGACGCTCTTGTGCCTTCCATCAGGCAGCAATACATCCAGTACTGTTGAATTTGCGATCCATGGGTACGTCGCTGACCCTTATGCACCTTGATAACTTCAGCTCACGCGACATTAGAGTCAACTTCGATCACACGTATTGGAACTTTGGCGGAGACGGTTCACCCTATAACTACGTCGATGCAGCGATCAAAGCTGGCCATGCAATCTTCATATACGATCGTCTAGGTAAGTTATCCGGCGCCACATTGTTTTGGAGCTTAACACTTATACATAATTTCTGCACAGGCGTCGGCCAATCTAGTAAACCAGACGGCATCAAAGAAGTTCAGCAGGCGACAGAGATCGAAATCGGAGCACAGCTCATTCGCTATCTGAAAAGCGGAAAGTCGGGCCATACGTTCAGTCGCTTCGTTGGAATTGGTCATTCTTTCGGCAGGTATGTCCATATGTCACATTATCCTGTATTTTCCCGTTCCAGTCCTCTGACATCTCCCCAGTCTCCAGTTAATTGGCATTGTTGCAAAATACGGCGATCTGTTGGACGCTACGGTTCTCACTGGCATCTCTCCGTTTTCTGGCGGATTGAACACTGCCGTCGCTGCGTTCGGCCTTACCATAGCTTCCCAACAAAACCCCAGTAGATTCGGTACGTTGTTCACCTCCACAAGTCGCTTGTATTCCAATCGCCACGTATCGCTTATCCCACACACATTTTAGGGTCCTTGAGTAATTCGTATCTCGCGACTGAAAGCATCATCAACGACCAGGTGGATTTCTTTGATTTCCCGTTCTTTGACCAAAGTACGAAGGTTTCTCCTGTATACGCTTCCCAGTATTTCTCATCTGAATCGGACTCTGCACAGAGGTCTTGCAACTCGCATCGGACACGAAGGGTACGCTTACCTTGGGTGAATTAATATCCCTCGGTGCATCCGTAGCCGCCAACTACACAAACCCAGTCTTCGTCGTCACGGGTGAACATGACTTGTGCGTCGGGTTTCTTTTCTGTGATCCAAGTTTGCAATTCGGTGACTTACCACGTTTTCAGTATCTTCTGCGGTGGAAACTGTTACCAATCCATGAACGGCTCCGCAAATTTGATTGAGCCTACCAAAGTCTTGTTCCCTGCCGTTCAGACGTTCGATTTCTTTATCCCCGCCAATGTTGGGCATGGAATCAATTTGCACTTCGGGGCTCCGGAGGTGTTTGCCAAGATTCAGAGTTGGATTGCGGGACTTGCATAGAGGTGTAGATAACGCCAAGTTCATGCGAGGGCGCCGAAGAGGAGCGCGAGCAGGATATATGTCAATACATAGATTTAGATAACTATACATGATCTCATTAATATTATTCTTTCCAAGTTATCGATATCATCGTATGCGCTTATTGGATGTTAGCGAACTCGGACTCTTGTTCCCTGCTGCTATCTCGACAGTCTCCCTTTCTCATCATCGCTGATCCCACATATATATGTGTGTACCAATCGAAGTTCAAAGCCGTGAAGGAGCGACAGACGGGCCGTAGCTGATTTGAGGAAGAAACAAAAGATGCGATGGAGGCAAGAGGAACTGTGGATCAAATATTTTCCTTCGACAGGGCGGTGGGTGTGTTCGTAGGCATACAGGGGCGGGAATACAGCGAAGGCGGTGGAAATGAAGCCGTAATTGAATGTGGTGAGACGCAAGCTACTAAGTAGGAGAGGGGAAGGGACAGTCGTCAATCGGGCCTCTAATCTATTATTAGACCACGTACGTCTCGCGAAAGAAAAAAAAATCTCACAACTTCGGTCTCGCAATATGACCACCCAAAGACATACACATGCAAGAGCAGAGCGCTGAACCCGTTGACGTCCTCGGATAGATAGGAGTAGTTCTAATTGACGACAAGGTGTTCTCGAAGGATGTCGGTCGGCGTATTCAAAACCAGTCAGGACCTTGGATAGCGCAGAACCCTGGATATCGACCTCATCGTCGGGTGTGGGTGTTTCCGAAATCTGTCTCCATCTGGTCTACAGAGCCGGCGCCACTTAAACTTAACAACGGGATCCAATATAAGGACTTTCAGCGGTTTTACTCCCATGTGCAACTACGTGCAACTGGAATGCAAGGCACACGATCCAGGAACGCCCAATAGCGCGCAGTGTTTTGATGTTTCCGGAAGTCTCTGTTTCTTATTATTTTGTCTTTCTTGTCTGCGCTGGCTGCCTAAACATGTGGTTCACATCTAAACGATAAAAGATCGGTAAGGTTGCATTTGTTACTTATTCACGGGATTGGTCGAGAAGAAGTGTGAGATCTTGAGACTTGATCAGTTTACGCAAAGACAAGGTTCAAACGTGACGTATGTATGGTTGCCGTCTGTTGCCCTTACTTCAACTTGTTCCATCACCAAGTCGGATGCAGAGCAACATCACAGGTGAACTCAGGGTGAACCGGTGACAGGAGGATGGTCACGAGTCTATTCATTCCTCGCTACAGAGAACAGAAATTATTGATGATCTCCATTGCCGCTCCCTAACCTTTTACTTAAATAACTCTATATGCCGGGCTTGAACTTTTGAGCTGTCTTTAACGCCTAAACTTGGATACATCGTCCTCCAGTTCTTCAAATGGGGGCGATCATTACTATGTCAAACACCTTTGGTGCGCTTGAAATCGGTTCCAACGTTGCGATATTCCTCTTCGGCATTGTTACATTGCAATGCTACCTCTATTTTTCGCGCTTCGATGACGATCGACTCGCATTCAAAGCACTCGTGAGTCTTGCCTTGACCAAAACCTAACTGATATACTAACTTTCTTATCACTGAAAGGTCGCTACCATCTGGTCAATTTTGGCTGTATCTTCGTATAATCCCGACCTGACATTGTCATCATTTTGACATCAGCAAAAGCGGGAAAAGCGGGTGAGCCTGGTTGAAAGTCCACCAGGAATGCCGAGAATGGCAACCTACACAAATCCAAATACACCCTCGTATAGTCTTGTCATATCGTCATCCGCCTTGTGAAAAGTTTGCCAATTCGTTCCAATAATTATTATCCTTCCCAATCTTGGGGCCAACCTTGTGGGAGGTTTGTCAATTCGTCACCATGTTTTTCGATATCCACAGGCCTTGTCGTGCCCATGACATGGCCTTGTCCATCTTTTACCCACCATACCACACATTGGCAAATTTTCACAATCAGTATTTTCCTCTTGTCAATTTTCTTACAAGCTTTATGAAGCCATTGTCAACACTTCACCCCGCTGGTGACTTTTTACCAGCAGGATTTTCGAATGGCAGTGCTTGGCCTGGTCGAGCTGGAGTGCAACCGTTTTGCCACACGTGACCTTGTGGCAAAAGCGTTGCATGACGTCACACGTGTCGTGGTAAGACGCCAACCTGTCACCCTCCATTGTTGCTGCCTCAAACCTCCAGTGTCAGTGTAGCCTATATCGCTGGTCACCATGTACTGTGGCTGCCAATAGCACTCCCGCTCGGGTTGATAGCTGCCGCAGTGTACAACGTCACCCATATCACTGGCAGTACAGCACCTCACTGGCGACGTAAATGGCTATCCAGTAACAGTCCCCATTGAATATTGAATACAGATTGACTAACATCGTTTTTATAAAGGAGCATAGCCCTCTTCGTCCTCAAGGTCTACGAATCCACCTTCGCCGTCCTCGGCACCCAGATCCTCCTCCTCCTCGCCCTCCTCCTCACCCTCGCCCTCTTCCTGTTCCTCTCCATCCTCCTCGTCGTCCTCGTTGCCATCGCTATCATCATCTCTGACCTCCTCCCTGCCTTTATTTTCATCCACATTTCGCGAGTTGGCACCACTGTCCTCAGTTTCGCCCAACGAGGATGCTTCGGCAACGACACCATCCTCGGCGCCATCCCGAGTCGGTTCGACTGGAGAAACCGCGGCTCTTGCATCATCTGCAAGATCCACTTTGTAATGGCCAATTCCGCCCCCGGCGTACCGCATATACATATCACGGTCGACAAATCTGATCCGCGACAATGTGTAAGTCTATCTATCCTGCATGGTGAATTCAAAAGGTACTCACAAGTTGACATAGAAGTAGTGCCAGTCGTCGACCTCGCCCTCATCTCGAGCCACGGATAGGCCTTTCAACAGAGTCTCAGTACCCCCATAGTAGAATGCCGGAATAATGTGAGCAGCCCGAATGACCTCGTCGGGATCCAGAAACCCGAATGCATTTGGCTCGTCTGACGGAACAAATCCTATCCTATGCAGGCGTTTCTTCTTGAAGCCAGCACGATAACTGGTATCGCGCCTGTACCAACGTACCCATAGGATGTCATATGTGTTCGGGGCAGACCCGGCACCGTTGTTGTAGATTGCGTCGACATGAAAGATTCCAATTATTCGTGCATACTCGAATGGATGGCCAGAATCTTCGTTGCGTGCGAGGACCATGACATCTGCATGATTTCTCGAGTTGATAGAATCTTGTCCACGGCGCACATCATAGGTAGTGTAATTTATGCGCATCACTTTATGTCGAAACATCCGGTTATTGAGAATGACCAATTTTGAGCGCTCTTCATTTGAGAACTCGTTGCCGTCTCCTGACCAAGTCGGATGATGAAGACGACCGAGGATATGTTCCTGAAGCTTTGGGTAGAAGTCCTATCATAGCAATGAGGGCCACGGAAAGAAAGGCAAGCTATTGGCTTACCTCGACAGCTGGGTCACCTTGATTTGAAGCAAGAAAGCTGGTGATATTCATGGGAAAGTTGCGAGAATGTGAAATGTGATGATGATATTCAGGAGCAGTAAATGGCAGAGCTTCAGATTCTGCGAAATCAAGACGAGGAGAAACTTTCTTTTTGGCTGCGGCTGATTGTTTCGAATGGCTTGCATTGAACTTCGACGGGTTCTGCCTTGCCTCAGCTTGGCTACGTTTGCGAATCATTCGGCGAAGAGCTTGCTCGCGGCGCTCAAGGCGAGTCATCTGTCGAACTGCATTATTCTTGTTGGTTCGCGCATAGAAGCGTTTGACTCTCCGGTGTTCAAGTTCGCCCTATAAAAGTATAAAAAGTGAACAACAATTCCGAATGTGCAAATTCTGCGATAATAAGTCTATCACGCACTGTCTGAGTTGAGTACGAGTCCGATGTCCCAAACCAACGAATTGTCTTGACATAATCGCCAAGTGAGTGCAATTTATATGTAATAAGGTTGAATAACTTGAGTTTCGGTGCCGTATGTGAAGTAGCGGGCGCAGATTGTCCTGGTTGGCTTGTCTGCACAGGTTTCTTCTTTGCCTTTCTGCGACCGCGAGCAGCCTCCTCCTTTGGAAGCTCTCTTGTCTCGAAAAAGCTGCAAGTGTAGGATTTGAATCTTCTTAATTGACGTCCGAGGTGTGTGGTACATTCCTCAAGCCATTTAACAGAGGAATCTGTATGCATGCGGAGCTTCGCCAAAGTATGCCATTCAGCCAGTGTGAACAAGAGGGAGAGGACTGCGTCATTATGTGGCTCAGGTAGAAGGCCTTCAAATACCGGGATAGCACACTATGTGGATCACGGAGAAATGTTAAATACCACTGCGAAATGAGAGATTCAAAAGTAGTCACTCGCCTGTAATAAGTCTTCATAGTTTCGTGCGGCCAACTTCTTCATGCTCGAAGCATTTTCTCCGAATCTGCGAATTGTTGATCTTCCGAATGTAGGAACAGCGCGATACCGTCTATTTAATTCTTGAACAGCTGTCTCCCCGTGGGCGATGAGAATACGGATGAGGTGCATGAAGATAGCCTTCCATACGCCCAGCTCAAATTCATGCATAAAGTCGACGACGAGCATGTTATAAAAGTTCAGTCTAAACTTTGAAAGATGGGCGAATGCATTCTAACAAACGCTGAAGTCAGTAATTGAAGCAAAAGATTCATGTGGGACAACTTGAACGACATACTTGTGTAGGCACCAATGACTTTGGTGCTAGAATTCTCTCCACCGCAGCCGACTTGACGCCTTTCCCCTTTCTGTAGATCTGGTCTCGTGCGAGAAGAATGTCAAATTCTAACTCCCCATTCGCAACCCGCTGGCCAGTTTCTCGGCGTCGTTGGTCGTGCACAGTGCCTAATTCGGGGATACATTCCTTGGGAATAAGACATCGAGGACAGGGACAAGCGCCAAGATTGCGGATTGTCGCAAGAATGACTCTAGAATAATTGACAACATCAGAATATGGTCGACGGTTATTAAGTCAGATACGTACTTCTCTGGGTAATCGGCTGAATAGGTAAAGATTCGGGGGTAGAAGCGCCGTTGGATACCGTCTGGGCACATGATTACAATTCCGTGTTCGTATGCATGCATAAATTCGTCATCAAGGAGGAGCTTCCAAATGGCATGTACCAGTTCTCGCCGACAATGAGTGAGTGTGTCTTCAGAGGGTCCTTCTCCAGTAAGATTCGTGAAGTAATCGTGAAATGTATCGGGTAACTGAGCCGGAAATTTGAAGTAAGCTTTTGCAATTTGTGTCTCAAAAATCGAACTCACCTTTGGGATGTATGCGAGATGGTGGCAAGACCCCATCCGAGGCTTACCTCGAAGCCATTTCGACTGATTCCCAAAAAATAAATAAATCGGCCATAGAGATGCATTTCCGAAACTCGCAAGATGAGTGGAGTCTGACCAAAACATGAGCGCTGCCACGACACGTTCAAGCTGACATCCAGGTTCAGGAGGAAGGTTTTGGATGGCTTCATGTGCTTCAACCATAGCATCGGAGGAGTAGATTTCGTCGTGAACGCGCTGTGGCTCGCTTTCTGGAGTAGGCTTCCAAAATTGTTTGAAAGGTGTATAGTGGAAATATCGAGATGCAGAATCCGTGAGCACCGCTTTTAGGACTTCTACAATTGAGCGATGATGTAGACCGGGCACGGAAAAAACAGGGATATCACTATCGGAGGCGTGTGCTTGACCGGTTGGGACCTGAATGTCGACCTCGACCTCGCGCCATCCATCCTTGACAACTGCGGGTCCCTTCTTCAGTCCGGTATCTTCAAGACTGGTGTCGAATTTGGCAGTTTCTTTGCGAATGTCAAAATCGATCAAATCTTCCTTTTTGAAGTCGTCTGATTTGAGGAAGTTGATGAGCTTGATCATTTCGCCTATTGATTTCATGGCGGAGCCTGACCACATCCAATTCATCAAGCCAAAGATTGTCGAGTTTGCAAAGGGGAAATAGCTCGGAGTATTTGCACTGTGCGTCTGGCGATCATCGATGATCACAGAAAGACGTGAATTTGTTTGAACAGGTGCATCAGTGACGACTTGCGGAGCGGTGATGTCTGAGAGGTTATCAAGTGTAAGGAGGTCGTCTGGGTTATGGGTAGGAATCAAAGGGTATTCGCGGTACATCCCAAATGCATTTTGAAGGGTGTGAACGGCTTTCCAGACATACGGAATGTGTTCCGGAGTCGAAGCCATCTCTGCAGTAGAGGCTGGATCAGCAATGACCTCTGGAAGAGATGCCGGCACTTCAGGGAGTCGTTCAAGGAGCTTCCATGTAAGGCGCTTCTTTCGAACTGGCCGGCCAGCTGCAGAAAGCTGTGGTGCAGGTTCAATCGGCTCTGGTAGGATGGGCTCGGGAGGGTCTTCAACAGAATTGACGGGTACCTAAAGAGTGGATTAAGTGAGAAATAAAATAGAGCAGACAAACGAACTGACAGGTGATATTTCCTGAGGCATCTCTACATCCTGAACATCCGAGAAATCAGGCGCTGGATCAGATGTTGGTGGTTCCAATCGGCGCCGTTTCCGAGCTCTCTTCTCGTTCAGGCGGGCAAGCGCACTTGGACCGTCAAGTGATGGGACCTCGTCCTGGCTGTAGTCGCAGTTAATGCGGTGCAGGTTTAACCCTCTTGCTGTCGGAAAAGATTGTTCACAGCCTGCCTCTGGACAAGTGAATTCTACCATTATGAAGACCCCCACCAAAAGAAATACTTTGAAGAGGGTGAGAGGATGCATTCCCTCCGTCGGAGGAGATTGGAAGGTGGTTAAGGAAGAAATTTTTAAAAAATTGGGAGAGGAGTGCGGAAGTGATCGAACCAAATCAAGTCAAATATCATTGGCGGGATAGCTTCAACAATCGTCGCTGCCTACGGCGTATACTATTCTGCAAGGCATCCAATGCGACCAGTTGCTGTGATAACCTGGCAGCAATTTTGCCAGCATAGCGTGGACTTATGAGGCTCCGGTGACACTTGCTACAAATGGCAGGTTTTGGTGGTGAAGGTGGCGGCCGCAACCTTGAGATAGGGCTACTAAAAGGTGAGACTTGGAACGATGTAGGGGACTCGGGCTCTGTGAAAGACTCGGATGAGGACTAGTGTTGGGCACGGGTGCCGACACCCGTGCGGGTTTGCGGGTACGGGTGTGGCGGGTGCGGGTGCGGGTGCCCTTTGAGTGACCCTCAGCCAACCCGCACCCGTGCGCCTGGGTCACGGGTTTTCGGCCGGCACACGGGAAACTCCGAAATGTGTCAAATATGTTCTTTAGTTACCTGAATAAATAATTATGTAATGTAGTTGCCAAAATTTATTCTAATTCTAATTCAACATTGCACAAATTCTCACGATGCCCCCATCAAACCCGCACGGGTTTCTGTACCCACGGGTCCCGTGCAAACCCGCACCTGCAAGCACGGGATCCCGTACCCGTGGCCACGGGTGCGGGTTTTGGCGGGTACGGGTGCGGGTCGACAAAAATTCGCCCGCGGGTTACCCGTGCCCATCACTAATGAGGACCAAGACTCCGGACAGTTCTGGAGAAAGAAATAATTAAAATCACTACAATCGTCAGACTCAGATATGATTATATGTATACCTGGGTCGCAAATGGTGAGCCATGTTCCAAATGCTCGCTTGAATCATGTATCATCTTCTGAAATTCAAACGGCTGACTTGATGTGAGAACAAATTGAATTTAAGACAAATATATTTCACGAACATAGGCCTGTGTTTCAGATGCAGTTGATGAGGCGGAGGGAGATGCGAGGCCAGAAATAGGTGGTCGAACAGAGTGATTCACATCTTCGACAGTGAGCTGCGAGAATTTAACAAATTTAAAATTTGAGAAACTTTGACCCATGAATTACATACCTCATGCTCTTCAGTCTCTGAGCTCTCGAGGACCTCCAACTCATCTGAGTCTTTCAAGGGCTCTTGCAACTCTGAATTCATATGATTAGATGTTTGAACGAAGTTGCCAAGGGGGTTCTGGAACCAGAATGCCGGACCGGGGGTCGGTTAGTTAGTCCGGCCGTAGGCCGCCCAAAAAATTTTTAGACCCCTCTACAAGTGCCCTGAAATTTGCGATTTTGGGTGATGCAAAGGTGTTTTATCACTCTCTACACTGATAATCTCATTAAAATAGGCTGTTAGTGCATGTAGAATGAGAATAGAATAAATAATCATTATTTGTGGCAGTTACTGGATGACTAAGCCAGTCCATCTGTGGCTGAACGCTCGCGATTTCCGTAAACTGCAAGTGTTCAGACCTTTTACAAAACATGATGGGCTTATTTCAAAGTCAAAAAATCAGATTTTATTACAATATTGTACTAATGCATTTGTAGTATCATCTAGAATATATCAACCTGGAGAAAACCCCTCAGAAATGGGTTTGCGAGATGTGCGAGTGATCTTCAGGTGGGAAAGCGCAGGCGCTGGTGATGTCATATTACCATATCGGGATGTGTGCCTGATTACATAGTTAGTTAGTCCAGCGAAAATGGGCGAAAAAAATAATTCGACCCTAGGTATTTTTTTTTGGTTCGCGAACCCCCTTGGAAGTTGCAGGAACCGCACCGAATTGGAATCAGTGCAACAAACAAGTGCAAATACCTTTTCTTATCTTTGCGAAATCTTGAAATCTTTTTCCATCGTTCCACATCTCTCCGCGTAGTGTTTCTTCATGGCTTCCTCCCCATCTCACGGTGGCTCCCTGCCAGGATCATCGTCACCTTTTTCATCCTCTACTGCCATTCATTCTAATATCAGTGCAGCAGAAGCCGCTGCCTTGGCGAGCGTCATGAAAAGCCTTCTAGCTGAGGCAGTCAAGGATGGCTCGTCTTCAAAGAGGTAAGTCAAATTTTTTCTATTTTACTAAAATCCTATTCTGTTTTTGAGAAATTCTGCAGCTATTGATGAGGAAGATAAGGAAAATCCTAGTCATGGGCTGGATGAATCCTATGTGACATACGGCAGGCAATACGCTCGCAGTGGTGATATATTCACGGCTGTTGATGACATTGTCCAATTTGGGGTTGCCCGCGCTGTCTCAGACAGTGATGACGAGCAGGAACTCACCAATGTGTATGTTATTCAGCTGATTCACTTGTCCAGGACTGACTGTTTGCTTGAATATATAGGGAAAAACAGCGCGAGGAGAGCTGGGAACTCCTGTGTTCTCGCATTCCTAATTTCCGGTCGAATATGGTTTTGCTGGCACCTCAGAGGAAACTCCGTAAGCGTGTCTGTCGCAAGGTGCATAGTCCATATTATCTTTAAAGCCTCTTCATTTGCTCACCGCTGTGGAAGATCAATGAAGGTGCAAATGCTGTCCGAGCTGAAGACGCATCAAGCCTGAAAGGGCATATCCTCGACTACCTTTTGCTGGAAAAGGCCACACTTGAGCCACCTATCCAACGTAAAGGTAACCTGAAGAAGGCTGACCGAGGTTTCACCCATCCTGTAACAGCGTCCCTTCTCTGCCCTCTAAAATATGAGGCCACGCAATTGTATGTTGCTTTGATTCATTTTAATATTCTTACTGAATGATTATTTTTACAGAACATATGCTGATATTCTTGCCGGTAGAAAACCACTTACTGCATTCGATCTGCCTAGGTTCCTGTACCCTGATGGGCATGTCTATGACCCCGATGATATGGACACGGGTGTTCTGCAGGGACACTTGTTGCTTCGTGTATGTGTTTTATATTATCTAGCTTGCATCGATTGACACTGACTGTCGTAGGTTGCAAAACACATCTTCCAGGGTCCGACGGCAGCCCTCGAACGTCCTGGCTACCATCGTGGAAGGCGAGGAAATGCAGCGCTGATGGGCTTGACTTCCATGACCCCTCGTGCGATTGGGTATGTTTGTGTACAGGTATGATTTATCTCTCTTGATATATGTTTTTACTGACGATTAATGTTCAGACACGGTTCGCAATCTGTGCAGTAGATAACTGGGCCACCGTCGATGGCAACTTCGACTACAATGCATTCTTTTGGGTTATCGTTAGTCTCTTCGATGACAGCGAGGGCGAAGAAATTCTTAAGCTATTCAATGAGTACGTGAACATCTACTATCCTTTATATGTTCTAACCTTGTATTGATAGACACATCTTCGGGACATCATCAGCTGCTGAAGATACAGTCACGGAAGCACCAGCACCAGCTGAATCAGACATTGCACGCTTGAAGGCTCAACGGGCCGCAAAGCGTGCACGTCTCAACTCTCAGGCTTGATACGGACTGCCGCCGTTGCCTTTTCTCTTTCTCAACATGGACTGTCATATGATATATGTATTGCTTTGCTAGTAGCTATCATCATTCTTGGTGTAATCATTACATTATCTGAATCATAATCACGTCCTGCCTGCTCATTCCATGCCATTGGCTTCGTAAGATTGTCAAGATGATATGTCAGATATCCACCCATGCCATGGAAAACAAATATGGTCAAAAATGCGAAGATCCATCAGTCATTATCTGGATGCTACATACGCAAAAGTATTTTATTGACTGGTATACTCTTATCTACCATGAACATGCAGGTGATGATTGCCAATTTCCCTAATATGACAATGGTATTTAATCATTGGTGATACTTGGCAATCATGACAAGGACCGCCAGCTTCACCATCCAGGTGAAGATTACACAATATTTGCTTTCCGGTAAGGCCTTTTGATCGATTGGCAATCGTGTGAGTGCTTACCTGGATTTTGACGGATTGTGGACATGGTAAGGCTATATATAACTATATCTGCTTTTCACGGTTTTGCTGATGGAAAGGCTTCTAGAATTGGGACATATGATCGCGGTGTCATATGAAGTCTACAGGATAACGATTCTGTTATATGGAAAGGCTCAAGATGCGACCAAATTTCCCGGTTTTGGTGGAGTGACGATCTTAGGAGGACACTGTGCACCCCAGATCCGGCATTAATGACCAGTATATTGCCTGGTAAAGCAGTTAAATTTTACTCACCAAACCATGAAATATAACCTGTTTACCTGTGCTCATACCCGAAAAACTGGTAGTCCCAATCTGGCAAAAAGTAGTGGAATGACGAGGCAATATTGCTGGCGTTTTGTCTCCCTTTACCAGTTACAACAGGTGATTTTTCTAACAGGCTTTCCAGGTAATTAAACCTGTTAAACAGATATATAGCCAGCATATGGACAAACTGTAATTCTATGCTATTTTGCTCGAGGAACTAGCTATTTGAGCACATTCAATTTCCTTGTTTGACTGGAGAAAGAAATTAGAAAAAAAAAACATCAAATCTGATTATTTTAACTGGGAATATTCACGAGGAAAAAACAGGTAAAATTGACTTGTTGGAATAGCTAATACATGTAGTTGGTATGTACAAAGTAAACTAAGTAGTAGCTATGGATACAAGGCGAGGAAAGAATGAATTAGGTATATACCACTTTCATATGAAGAACTGAAGATGAAGAGGCTTACCCGGCCACCTCGCCACCCCACAATGGACCCAGGACCATCTCCATCTCCATATCACAGTTGTCTGTGTGGCGGGTTTCATTTGAATCATTTCTTGCATTTGAAGGATGTAGTAGTACGTGGGAGGATTTCTGCCAGTGATAGAATATGTTTAGCGAAGCTGAATTGATGGTGGTTGAAAGGATGAAAGACGATTGGTGAGGCTGACAGTGACGTGCGCTCATGTTAAAATGAAATCACGTGCTTGATTTAGGGTAGGATACTTGCACTTACACAAAGTCCGAAGCAAAAATCCATTAAGGTACTTAGTACCTGCCTAACGAGTGTTCATAATTGCCAGTTAAAACCTGGTAAATAGAACTACTTAGATCTACTAGTTAATCTGGTAAATAAATTATGTGTTCGTCCAGCAGAGGAAAATCACCCGTCTGACTGAATACCAGATAAAATCAAGTAAATAAAACCAGATTGGTGAAAAATCGGAAAGTCCTCGAAAAATCCCAGCTAACCGGGCAATTGCGACTTTCTGCTAAATTGGCTGGGAATTTAAACCGGGTCTGGGGTCCACAGTGGGACTTATAACGACTCTCGTTCAGGTGAGCCTGAGTTTGCCAGTTCTTCTTGACGACGATGGCTTACCGAACACCTCTCTCTCCCTCGACCGAACAGTGGTTCTTTGCCTACCGCGTGTGGAGCATCCTCCCCAGTCCATGGCGTTATGTGGGATTGGTGTGTGCACTAGCCGCACTCGCGAGGCTTGCAATGAGCATCTACGTTGGGATAGAAGTTTTTGTCTTGCCGAATGCGATGGCGGTTGCCCTTGGTATGCAGCCAGTGACCACTGCACTCTTCATGATGGGGGCTTTAATCGATGTCACTATTGCCATATCCATGGTGTACTTCTTGATTCAAAAGTGGGAAAAGGGTCTCAGCAGGTGCGAATCGATAATCTTGGTTGCTTCGGATATCCTACCTATTTTCATGTCTTTTTAGGGTGACAAGGCTTATTGATCGTCTGATTGGGTTCTCCATCCGTGAGTTGCATACCTCCCGCTATATCCACATGCTTACCGCTCTTTAATGGATTAGGAACTGGTCTGGTTACCAGGTTTGTCGCTCGCTCGACTTTTTTTTCCTCGATTCAAACGCCCTTGTCTCAGTATTGCTGCTGTCGTGGTCCTCATTCTTGTGAGTCTATTCCACCTCCGACTGTCGAGTAATGATTTCTCATATACTTCGCAGTACCGACTCATGCCTTTCAATCGTAAGTCCAACTCGCCTTGTCTTCCACTCGATTCACATATGACCCACTACCTCTCGTCGACAAAGTTATTTACTTTGCTATGTACGCGTCGCTTGCAAAATGTACGTCCCCCTCTTCGTAACTCTGTCGACAAGACATGACTATTTCAGTATATTCGAACTCTCTTCTTTCTGCATAAGAGGACTTTATCCAACACTGAACGCATTTCTTTACTCATTCTATTTGATGTAGGCTCAATGCGCGGAGCTCCTTGAGAGATACGGTGTCGAAGTCGCTCTCCGTGGAAGTTCCGCGGCGAATTGGAACTCATCGAGCAACTTCTTCTAAAGGTCTTTCCCCTGATCATGAAGCGGTGCGTCATTACTTTTGGCGTCGATATCCATCCCTGAAGGCTTATTGAGAACTTTTAGTACAACAACGTGATATCTATCGAGATGAAGACCACCACGCAGGTCAGAACCGACCGTAACAATTATTATTAGGTGTGCATCCTCGTTACAATTGATGACCTTTATTGAAACTAAAGTGACCCGTCGTCTGCGCTTCAAAGTCATAGTTAGCTATGCAATAGACGCTTTGTACAATGAAAGGGGTTCTCTACGTTGGGGAAATATATACCGCTTACCTCCTTCCGAGATAATGTACTATGTATGCCACAATAACATTTAGTGTAACTTATGCATCAGTTTGGAACTCGTCACTTGTTTTGAGGTGGACGTTGGAGCAGTCCAATCTGACCGGACTCGGGATAGCAGAGGCTCGGATACGCGTCGAGCAGGCAGTGCGGTGTCGCGTCGCACACAATGGCAAGAGGCAAGCAAGGATGGTTCGTCTACGAATGCGGAAGGTGTCTACAAAGGGACGTGCACAGCCTCAATGCTATCTAATCTATCTATCTAATCTAGCCGAGGACTCTGCTCACTACTACAACGTTAGAGCAGACCTTTGAGGCGCCAATATATCGCAAATGCCCCGGGGGTAGAGAAGGATCGACATGCTGAATTTATGCCCAGATACACTAGTACATGGATATAAGTTCGATTACTAATAAGGCAGGACGTTCGCAGACCTTCCCGAAGTCGATCGCGCGCTATCATCTAGGAGCTCGGAGACTATGACTGACCAAGTGCACATTTATTCCCACACTGGCCCCGCGCGCGCGCCGCACCTCTAACTCAGAAATTCATGGCCTCCCGTTCCAGAGCTCATCCCCTTGTTTGTTATACCTCACAACTAGTATATAATTACTGCAATACACTTGCTCTTTTGTCAAATTTCTGATTGACAAGCTACATATATCCAGCTGCTAGGGTCAACACAAGACTTAGAAATTCATTCATGCTTGGTTGGCTCGAAGCAGATCTAAATCGAAGGTCCTCGTAACTTGTTATAACTAAATCATTCTTATGCTTCCATGTGTCTGCTCTCTTGGTCGCATTTTGGAGGGTTCCTGAGTCGAAATTCAGCTGAAAGTCTATGAAGCTTGACTGTGCAAATTTCTAGTACTAAAAAGCACACCCCATGTCAAGTTTTAATAAATACTTTATATTTACTATACTGTAGAGTTAATCAGTGGCTTTTTATGATACGAAATTTAGGTATAGGCACATTTGCCTCTCGAATTACTACTAATTTACTAGATGAAGTATGCAAGTTCTAGCGAGAGAGCTGAGTCAGGCGGCCGAATTCGAGCCCGCCAACTCGATAATAAGCAGTCTTCGGCAGCACTGCCTGTCACCTCCGGGAAAACAGAAATGTACCACCAGTGGTAGCTTTCACAGTTGGGGAGTGCTAGTCTGGCTAATGACCCCCTTGCAGTATTATGTATCCGTATTTTATTCCAATGAAGAGCTGGCAAGGTAGTTACTTAGTAGCTACAGTAGCTACCTGAATTAGTCCCAAGTTTGAGGTGCCGCGCGCGCGCAGAGACTGATGGCGCGCGCGCGGGAATAAATGTGCATTTGGTCAGTCATACAACATCGCCAATGGATCCATCATGTATATTACCTCAAACTCTCCAGCAGAATCCCTTTTCTCAGTGGCGGATCGGAGGTACCCTTGGCTTATTGCATGCCACGGCCACGTTTATGTAAATAAAAAGCCATGAAACACTTCAATACATCGGGAAGGAATACTATTGGCTCACCTTGGGGAATCGTGTGTGAGAAAACTGGTATTCGGGGCAGGTTTTCACCATTTTGAAGAGTGGCAGGGTGGATGCAGCCATTTGGGGGTCTTTTCAATTTGACCGTCCTCAAAATAAGGTTTCTGAAACAATCAGCCACAGCCCTCATGGCGCAGGTTTTTTGCTCGTTTCTTTACTAAAGCCCTTTCCTCTCTCCGTTCGAAGGAAAATTGTCCCTCTCATTTGCTCTCTGGTGGTAAGTTCACATTCTGTGGTCCGTTCTATCATTAAGCCACTGACTCGTGTTCTTGTTTAGAAACAAAATAGGACACGTCAACAACATTCTATTCCTCTTTTTTCACCTTTTCCCTCTACTGTTCTTCGTCCGATTCTCAAACAACAACGACAACGTCAACACCCAGCAGTCTGATACGTCACCCGTCGGCAACTTCACCCAAACTTGAACCCGCCATACACGATGAGTGTTTCCATCCAGAGTTTCCCAGATGCTGTTGTACGCCGCATCCTCGAATTTTCTGTGTCCGAGGTCGTGATACTACCCCCGCCACCCACCGAACCGAGACGCGTCCTTGGTCACACTTGCGCGAAGTGGCGAAATATCCTCGTGTCCACACCATCCTTCTGGGATCACATCGCTTTTTTGTACGGTCCCTTCAGCAACACTTCACAACTCCTCCAGATGTCGGAGGCATGCCTGCGACGAAGTGGAAATAATCTGCTGTACCTCGATTTTGTACGCAATCCAATCGCTCTGTTTGGAGTCGACACCAGGCCGACCCGACACGAGGACATGGTGTTTGGGCGCGGCAGAATCAGCATTATGAAGTCCATCATCCTTCCGAACATCGCCCGTATTAGAGCTCTCAGGTGCCTCATTTGCACTGAAGAAGATATGGACGCGTTTCTGAACCTTGCAGGAAGGACTTTCAATTCGCTCGAATTTTTGGACGTCGCGTTTATCGCCAAATTCTCAACTCGCCTTTCTTCGTTCCTCCCGAATCAGACACCGATTCAGTCGTCGCCCCGAATTCGCCAATTCCATCTACGCTTTCTTGACAATATTCGCATCCACTGGCACCCCATTGACTGCAGCCTGCCATGGAATCAGTTGCTGACCCTCAATCTAGGCGGGATCATGATACCGCCAAATGTTTTCACATGGATAATGCGTCGTACAGCCCACTCCCTCATTGAAGGGGTTTTTCACATAATATTCGAACGCAAGCCTCATGCTCTCCTCTTACCCAGGCTGGGCGGTACAGTTTATATGCCATGTCTTCAAGCCCTCCAACTCAACCTCCATGATGCGAGCCTCGACCAACGGCTGTTCAGCCTTCTTCGCTTCCCAGTTCTTCGCCATTTGGTCATCAACTTCAGTGACGAATACCGAGAACATTTCGACATCATGGACGTGTGTCTGAACACACTGGCTTATTCCACACAAACGTTGCAGACGTTAAAAATCGCTGAACTTAGTCCACCCTTTCCTTCGCCATTCCCGCCTTTCAAGCTAAAGTATGACGCCCGACAGAAGCGCGCCAGGTCACGTCATCCTTTGGAAACATACTTTCTGGCTCTCCGAAACCTACGCATTTTGCACTTGCCGTGCGGTATGTACCTCCACGCAACGACGATCGAAAAGATAGCGACGGGCGAGATCCTTCCTCTTTTACAGGAGCTCAATGCGAGCTCTGTCGACAGAGAAGACACACTTTCCATGATTCGACGACGAAATGACATGGCACGGTATCACTTGCTTGTACCCGGAACCTCGTCTGGGAAACCTGGGCTCGTAGGCCCATGTGCCTTCCTCCGTTATGCTTGCATTAGCTTGCCAAAGGGCGACGCGGATAAGGAACAGAACCGCGTCAAGAAAGTGGATTCGGTTATTCTGCCGGGTATTTGTAGGATTGATATCTACCTTTTGGACTCTTCCAAGTTTTACGTTGCCTGACGAATGCTGCGCTCCGGACAATGTCTTTGTGTAAAATCATGTACCGTATTGAATGTGATCACGTCTTGACAGAAAGAAAGAATAGCAGTGGTAAGCGGGCTAGTAGAATTCTAGTGCGAATATGTCGGTGTCGTAGAGAAACAATGAAAAGAATGGTTACAAAGCTAAGGAGCTAGTAATTTACATTATCTCGAGTAGCCGGATGAATTGGTACATACAACTCATACGTGTCAATCGATAGTCATCCAACATGAGGTATATCGATTTGTTCAATGTTGCCGGTAGCGTCAGTCTACGAATCAAAGGCAAGAAGTAAGAGTTATTATTAACGAATATCACGGTTCAGGACGAACGAAAACTCACACGTATGCCGATAACTCGCTCCTCATCCAGCAGGACACCATCAAACTCGTACTTTCCCATAGATGCACAAGCCATTGACATGTATGACAATGAGCTCAACACAGGTACCACAAATGCTTCTGCGGAACCAACCTGACCAGGTTCGGTGGCACGCCATATTCCTGAGGGTGGTACATTGTCGAAAGGGTCGTCGGAGGAGCCTCCTGCCCGTCTGCGACGGATGATACTTCAGATGCGGCATCGACCCATTCGTCAAATTCGTTTTCTGATTCGGCGTCGATGACCTGCTCGGATGAGAGAGCCTGAGTTGACAAGGCAGATGCATCGGCGTCGTCAGGCGTGATGAATGCTTCCTCTTCCTGCTCCTCTGTCTCCATATGTTCGTCAACGAAAACATTAGATAGCTGCTCGAAATGGGCTATACCTTCTCGCCCTCCGTTCTCGGCGTCACGGAGCCTTTCGCTCGCTCCATCTTCGGGTACCGCACTAGAAGGCTAAGTTTTCAACCACTTCGCCTTCGCCATCTTTTTGATGTTTTCTGCGTTGATAACGAGTACGAAGTGACGGTCGCCATCCTCGCGTGGGTTGTTTGGCATCCGGACGCAGCGCTGACCTGCAGTGGTGGTGATCCAATGGGTAGCAATGGAGTCGGAATTGGACCAGCGGGTGATGGGAGAGCCCCACTGAGCCCATCGAGCTGCTTGGATCGATTCAGGAACGCCTTCCACGTGTTCGCTGTGAGCCTGACGTGTAGTGGCCGTTGTAGGTCCTTCTGCACCGATATGAGTTTGACCCATCGCTTCTGACGACAATGGGCGCAGAGGACTATCCAGCGTCTCCGTAGGTATTCCGTTATCGCAAAACTTGGAAACGACGTCCAATAGTGCCCTCCGATGCACCACGAACGTGAACCGATGCCGAAATTGGAAGTTTATATGGAGCCCTCCGCCAGCCAACACGACCAATTGTAAAACGTGAATCCGCAGCTCGAAAAAGCAGATTGCGTCCTCAGGCCTCAGCCTTCGTCAGGAACCCTTTTTGTGGAAAAGATCGTCTGGATTCCCGGCATCAGCTCCTGCGTGCTGGCGAGATTTCGCGCGGTGCTTCATCTCTGGATACAACTCTGGACTGCTAGGTTGGACTCTGCGCGACAGGATATTCCACCTAAGATGCGCCCATCCGTGAGTGCGGGCAGTTGTAGTATAAGGATCGGTTCAAGAGAGTCGAGAATGGGTTTTTCGGTGATGCGGAAAATATCGAGAGAATTTGTGCCCGTGTTCGGTAGAAAGATGAGCTCTTCGTTGAGGAATATGAGACCTGAGTAGCTTCGATGTGGGGGATGAAAGGTCTATAACGGTTAAAGAGTCAGTAAGTATGGAGCCACTATTAGAAAACTAGGACGCACGGTTTTGAGAGTACTCGTCTGTCAACTCGTATATGAAAACGCAATCGTCTGGTCGATTGGCATTGTTGTGACAAAGGATAAGAATGAGGTGCTTCCCAACAATCTCAATTTCAACAGCAGGTTTCTCCCAAGGCGAGTTCATTGGATTCTTTTGCGCCTGCGGATGGGATTTCTTTGTCGAGAGTTCGAGAAGGTTGATCTCTATGTCGAACGTCGTCGGTAAGCCCGCGTGTCCTTGACGAGCAGTACTAAAAACCTTCAGTATGACTTCGAGAGGGTCACGAACGATGTCGATGAAAACTCACCTTATAATTTTTATATCCAGAGTTCAGCCATTTCCAGTAGGCTAATAGTAAGCAGGAGAAGTGTGTGTGTGTGTGTGCACAGCCACATCGTATCGTGTAACTCCGAACATGGCCGCCAGTCAGACTGCCAATACGCACACTCGAGTCTGTCTAGCTGGCCATCTTTACACTTCCTTCTCTCGTGGGCAGATCCTCCTCCTCTGGACCCATTATTCTCAGCACTAGCCAACCGCGACGATGTTCTCCGAGGCTCAGGGTATCGTAGTCACAGGCGGGAGGTTTATGCACGTTGAGGGAGGGGATATCCATGTGCATAACAACCATTTCCAGGGGTCGGGCGACGTCAACGCTGGCCATGCTAGAGGTATGTCTAGCTCACGAAAGAAGTGATACAGGAAATTGCTAACCAAATAGCTATTAGCTATGGAGATACTGCGACAAAATATCGCTTCCGGCGCTTTCCACGACGCCGCTGAGCGTTTCGATCCTCCAAAGTGTCACCCGCAGACTCGAAAGGTTATCATAGAAAAGATCATGGATTGGATCGAAGACGTTGACAACCTTCGCTACTTCCTTTGGGTGTACGGCCCAGCCGGAGCCGGAAAGTCAGCCATCGCACAGACCATTGCTGAGATGTGCGCCAAAGCTGGCATTCTCGCCGCCTCGTTCTTTTTCTCTCGCACGGCGCCAGGTCGCAACAGGAAAACCCACTTTATTCCAAGTCTTGCCTACCAACTCTGCATATCTATCCCGAAAATACGTGTCCACGTTGCAATGGCAGTGGATAATGATCCCTCTATCTTTTCACGATCTCTCCTCTCCCAGATCGAGGCGCTCATCATCAAACCCTTCAACAAAGCCGCTGCCGGGGATGAAACCCAAGGTTATCGCCAAGTACGACCTCGACTGATCATCGTTGATGGCTTGGATGAGTGTGATGACGCGAGCTCTCAGAGGGAGATATTGGAAGCACTCTCAGCATCCGTTCGTCAATTAGCCGTCCCCATTTCCTTTCTCGTCTCGAGCCGCGCAGAACATGAGATCCGTCAAGTGTTCAATAGCCCATTGATGCGCTCCTTTATGACAGGAATGCCGTTGGACAATTCCTACGAGCCCGACGCCGATATTCGTGTGTTTTTGAAATCAAAATTCACAGAGATCAAAGAGAACCATCCGTCGCGTGCTTATCTTCCTCCTGAATGGCCAAGTACCAAAGACATTGATCACCTTGTCGAAAAATCTTCCGGACAGTTTATATATGCATCGACTGTTATGAAGTATGTTGAGTCGCGTCATAACCTTCCCGTGCACAGGCTGAAGGTCGTTCTGGGGCTATCGGCTGCGGTCAACGATGCAGACGCGCCATTTGCGCAGTTAGATGCTTTGTATGCTCATATACTGTCCTCCGTCCATGATTCGAACCTCCAAAAAGCCCTTGAGATCCTTAGTTGGTCGTTCCTCGATATCTTCGATTGGCCGCTGGCGCTCGCTGACCATCTCTTTTCACTTCAGTCTGGGGGTGCACGAATGATAATAAGTGACCTCCATGCTCTCCTCCATATTCCAGAGATCGACTCTACAGACCAAGAGCTTCGCATTCTCCACGCATCATTTCCGGATTTCCTTCTCGATCAGTCGCGATCGAGAAGGTTTTTCATTGACGCTTCGATGGCACATACTAACCTTGCACGAAGATGGTTGGACTACTATAGGACCCATATGCCTGAACTCATCAAGGCCGGAGATCTTGTTGATAGTCGTAAGTGTTCTCATAAATTCTGACGAAATGCGCGCTGCTGACTTGAACCCTAGATGTTCCTGATGGGCTGCTCAGCCTCTACATAGCGAGTACGATTGGTGCCCATTGCGGAAGTGCATACCTGAGCGCTGAGCTCCAGATCGACCTATACAATTTCGAGATCGATACAAGTTTTTCGATCACGGGTTCGGATAAGGACACGATGTGGCTTCACCTTGCTGCCATCCTCGATTTTATTTCGTGGCTGGAGCATCAGGTTGGGCTTTCATTTCCGGTTGTCATTCATTTCACTGATTGGCACACCTGATAGACATTTGCAGATCCCAGCAAGGATGTGTCCCGACATCTCTTTCTACGGATGCAGAAACATATCCAGACATACTTTTCAAGGTACCCGAAGGATCTGCAGCTTAATTTATCTGTCGCTTTGACATTTTCAGCCTTTCTGGTTATCGACATCACTCCTCCCCTTTCTGTGGCAGTTTTTGAGTATTTAATATACTCAAAAACTGAGTCTGAACAGGCCAGCATTGAGGCGATGGATCGGGCTCTACTTGATTTCGGTGACCACGAATGGCATTCCCCATTTACTTCTGTCAGCGGTGGAAGGGGTAATGATTTACTTTGTCGGCTTCTGACAAACGAGACACTACCCATGGCCGGGGGTTATTTCGTCGACCAAAGCAAGTACGCTAATCTCGCCCTGGAAATTGCAAGGTTTCTGTTTCCCCCGTGAGTTCACGGTCAAGTCTTGGTTACATCTAACTACTCACATATTTGTTGCTTCCTGGTATAGGGGTGGCCGTTTGGGTATGGCGCAGAGATGGTTCAATTATTCGCGCGACAGATATTGGGCCTCGAGGTTTCTTGCTCTCATTCTGTCAAAGGCCTCGCCGGACCAAAACCTGGCCGAGATTCTGCGAGATAATGCACTCCAATTCAACACTTCATCAATACCCGTTGGAGAGGACAATTCCGATATATACAAAGAAGCCCTACCTGCGTTAGCCATCGCCAGTTTGTTTTACATCCAGGTGTGATTTCTGTGATTTCTAATTATATTTATTCTTACCGTCTTCGAAGGAATGCCATATACCTTTCCGAGAACACTCACATAATCTTGAGAACGATGTTTGCTACGTATTCCTGTCACAAGAAAGGGAGGACGAGTTGTCTGTGGAGCCGATTCCCGAACGAGTCGAGGAACTCGTCCCGCCACGGCCACGACAGCTCCTCCCTCTTTTCTTGTTCGCCTGGTTCGCCCGAATGCTGGAAATCCTGACGCGGGTGGGTAATAGACTATCTTACGCGTTTCCTTTTCCTTACTCGTCGTTTCTTTGCATATAGGATATTCGCCATATGTATCTCTAACTATGGACCCTTTACGAATATTAGTGCAATTATGCAATTATACAGTTGCTAGTTACTTACGCGCACATCAACATTTCAGGCCCCAGTCTCCTCGACCTTTTCGAGTTGTAAGAAATATCATGGGAGACGTCGTCTAGTCGCCGCCTCAATGCCTCCATCCTCTTACTGTCGACTTGATTTAATCCCGATATACAGCCAACTCATCTTGATCCTTTCCTCTCCGTTTTGGTTTCATCACCAAGGGTCTTACAGAAAGAATTTGCACGGCGTACATGGCATCCAGACCAGACTATGTGTGTCGTTCGCAACTCTGCGATAATGCACGCAAGTACGCAACTTGCCACGTGAATTTCCCTGTGCCCCATATAAAGAGGTCTATCTATAGGTCTACCCTCTCTCCTTTTCCGCATTCGCAGCCGCCCGTAATCGCTCTTGCTGTCCGCCTTGGTCGATCTCTTCCCATATCTTGAATAGCCCCAACATATCTCCTTAGATCTGCCTCAGTGTAACTATAACCTCGACGCATCTATTTCCCGGCCATTAGTCTCCGAAACATATCTAGTCCAACCAATTTGGAAAATGAAGATCTGGAAACGTGGCTTGGATCCTGAGCGATAATTAAAATTTACCGGAGGGATCTAGCTGCGGATCGATTTGGGTCGATGTCGGGTTCAAATGCCCGCTTAGGACATCAAAGGCCGCCGTTTGCTTTACCAGATCTGGGGATCCGGAGATTAGGCTCAAGGAGATCGATGTTGGTGTTGTAGATGCTGTGACCGAATCTTAATGCAGTACATATGTGTAGCTATTTTTCAAATGAGGATGTAATGTTCAAGCGCTCGTTTGAGCGCTTATTCACATGCACATGTGTTTTCCGTCACTCTTGCTACTGGCCATTTATTCCATGATGTTTAAGTCCTCCGAGCACTATATGTCATACGTAGCAGTGTAATAATATATGAAATGTGTCCGAACTTTGTTTCATTAAGTATGCATTCTTAGATTCGTGTCGCGAGGGAGGCTCAAAAGACGGGAAGATCAGGAAACTATGTCGTTCTCTCCATGATTATCGGTACATCGCGATGTTGATTTAGAGCAAAAAAAAATTACACAGCTGAATAAAAATATGTACAGTGAAAGTTGCATCCGGTGCAGACACTCATTCGTCTTCTTCTTTATTTCTCCCGGGGCCCAAAAAGTATGTTCATAACTCGCCTCAAGTTATTCAAACGGCACCGAGCTTGAAAGGGAAGGCCCTAGCAGCGGTCTTGCTGCTGATGCACTTCATCTCCACCGCACCAGTATTCGGCACACCGAGAGGCTTTTTGACAGCCTCGTATCCGTATTGTCCGACGCCGTCTGTTCCGCAATCGCCT
The DNA here is from genome assembly GCA_015499995.1 of Flammula alnicola. NCBI lineage: Eukaryota > Fungi > Basidiomycota > Agaricomycetes > Agaricales > Strophariaceae > Flammula > Flammula alnicola. Next base: position 6,192 of record JADNRV010000157.1, on the reverse strand, counting down.
CCCTCGATAACAGTACCGTCGGCGGTGGTGATTCCGCTCTGTGAAACACGCGGTGAGTGTCAAAGGTATGCAGCTACGAGATACTAGATAGCTGCGCTTACCCAAGTTATCTGGCCGTTATTGTAAACCCATGCGAGGGGTGGCTGGGTCGCATCGTTAACATCGGAGCAGGCAATCTTCGAAAGCCCGAGCAAGACATCGTCAGGTACACCGAGGCATTGGTTGAAGTCAGGCAAGAAAAAATGGCCTGTGGAAGTAAGAATGAGTCAGAGTTGATTGAGACGCTGATTATTTTTTTCCGAAACTCACCGCTGATCTGACCTCCAGGGATGTTGGCGAACCCGCCGGGGTTCGGGGTGCATGCTTGGAACTCGACGTTCACGGTGCCTGTGGTTCTAGTATCGTATACCACATCGTCAATGCCGTCGAACCCCCAGCCGACAGTCTCTGGAAAAATAGAAGATATCAAAGATGTGGGTCAGTTATCAAGCATCGTGCACCATGTCTCGTATTCTCACCTCCGTTAGTGCCAGATAACAAGCCACTGGCGATAGTGGTGCAAGTGACAGTCGTAGGCGGAGTCACTTGTGGGAGTGCTGCTACGGTCGTCACCGCGATTAAGCAAACGAAAAAGAGGTTGTTAAATTTGAGAGACATGTCTTATATGAACTCGAGGTTGCAAGAGAAGCAGACGATTTCAGAGGCGCTGAATGCTGAAGAAGTTGGAAATACAGAGGGGTACTTATAGGTAGAAGATTCTCTCTATGTTTTAGGAAAATTAGAAAGACACGTACCTTGGGCGAATGAAAGAGAAACACGTCTGTGAAGCATCTTAGTGATCATACAATCCATTAATTGAAGGAGCAATAAAATGCCTTGGCATGAAAATATTGTTCTGCTGACCGTCGTGCCGAAACGCCTCTAGAGGATAAGAGTATTTCGGATACTTGTTCTTCCATGGGTTACGTGAAGAAACGAGTAGAATAACACTTGGCAACTCCAAAGGTAGACGTATAGTGGTAAGAGAAGGCGGCGGGATCGGTGCTCAAAGGCGCTCGGGTGACTTCATTCGGATACACTGGCACCACAGCCGGCGTATACAATTTCCTATCGTGGAATATGAGCCGTCTAATCGCGATGGCGGAAGAGTCTTGGCATTACCCAGGTACGCAACAAACGAGAACAGCGGCTGAGAAGTCGAGACAGCCCTTCTTAATGGACGAATTGTGGGATTTTTGTTTAACCACACATGGACTGAGGGCGATAGGAAGGAAACACGGTCCGCGCTGAAGGCAGGATACAAATTGTTCCTTGCTCAGGAACGAGCAGTTTCGAATTACGATGGCTCACCGTGCATCTCGCTATCGCTAGTTAATAAGTAAGAGTAGAGATATAGGATATGTAATAAAATTACATGGTCGCTCTACTTCACAAATATTGGAGGTTCCAATCGCCTACGATCAGCTTACGATGGCGATACTCGTACTTGCCCGAATTGAATCCCTCGATCATTCGCAAGTGAACAATTTCCAAAGTCAAAGGACAGTGACACGCTAGTGCCACGTACGCAGACGAGATTGAAATGTTTTTGTAGCACAACTAGGCGTAGGAAGACAGCTATGTCAGATGATATAGTGGTATGCTTCCTAAAAAGAGTGAAATCCATGTTTATCAGATGGCTTCTGTCTTGTAATAATAAGGAGAAGGCGCGATACACGCGCCGTAACCGCTTAAATCAGAATGTCATCATCGGCATTACGTTCCCTGGATCAGAATAGACATTGCATTACGAAGCCAACAGTTGATTTGGGTGTGAGGACTTATGCGTTTTCTCATGTCTGCCAACAATGCTTGCCAGCCCTCGGTTTGGCATTCTTTACTCAAATGATGGAACTCTTCTGTCCCCAATTAGACACTTCAGCATAGTATTTTGACGTTGGAGGACGGACAACGATTCCGCAGATACCGGATAATAAATGATTGTGGTCTCTGATATCAACTTGAATGTGCTTATGTATCGTACTCGTCCACGGAAATTTGTTTGACCATTGGGGAGATGTATTTGGACTGAATCATAATGGTTAAGTTTACGACCCCCGTAATATATCGGTGAAGTGCGGTCCAAGTGGCCTTGCCAGTGCGGAAGCCCACTAAGTAACAGATGTGCTCGTGATTCCAACTTGACTCAAGCCACTGTTTCTCATATTCGCGACCCAAAATGGTCCTATACCCGGGCATCTGTGTCAGTCGTGCACTTGTAGTGCGTATTTGAGCAAAATCGTTCAATCATTACCTTCAAATCACCTTAAGGCGAATTTCGTAACTCGAATTTCCTACGCCTCAGAGTCAGGATCGTGAACGTTGTGACACGTGATTAGACATGGGTGATCGTTCGGACCGGAGATATCAGAGGTCTGTTCCATGTGGATGAAAACTTTCACACTCCCTTGTCTTCCTGCTATTTTTCGAACGCGACCTCATTGAGGTGGCTCTCGAGTGATCTTTGCCCTCATTTGTAGTCCCCAGGCCATTTCCCTGCCCGGAATTTCTTTATTTTCTCCGCAATTAGCTACTTTCCAGGATATACGCAAGCTGAACTCCCCACTAACATCGCCATGAGTGCCCAAGCCTACCGCTATGGCCTCTCATCTTTCAATCTCAAATTTCTCGTCGTATTTGCTCTAACCTTAGGCTGTATCACGCACGCCGCAGCGCAAGGAGTAAGCATTAACGATCTACCACTGTGTGCGGCCACCTGCGCAGAAACAGCGGCGACTGCTGCTGGATGTTCGCTGTATGTATATACCACAATTCTTGAGACGTTTATATTTCCCTCGCTTACTTATTATTTTCTTAATAGAGCGGACACGACATGTCTATGTGCCCATCCGTCGTTCACAACTGCGACTATACAATGCGCGAACAGTGTTTGCAATTTTGAGGACCGAAGCACAGCTAGCGGAGTGCTGAGAGCCATGTGTGCCAATCGTGCGTGCCATTTGTTCCCTATCGTCCCTCTTGTGCTTTGGATTTCTCCATTTATTCTCGCATCTTGAATTAATCTGACTCTGCTCGTAGAAACTACTATTACATCTAGCTCAACCACACCCCCACCTTCATCATCTTCATCTTCATCCATCTCCCATACTCCTTCTACTTCAAACTCTGTCACGGGCTCCTCGACTTCTCAACTCTCACAGGCACCCACACCATCATCACAATCGCCTACTGCACCCGGCCCCTCCACCGTCACCGTTACTAGCACGAACCCCTCTATGAACCCGACGCCTTCAGGCGTGAGCGCCATTACTACCCCGAGCGCTGGCAACGTCCTGTCCACTTCTGTCAATGGCAGCAGCACGGTTGTGGTAGTGCAGACAGTGGTGCTACCGCAGACTTCAACCCTCTCCGGCGCTGTTGGGATGCGAAACATCGGGCCTGGGGTGCTTCTGACATGCAGCTTTGCGGTCGTGGGCGCGGTTCTTCTCTAGGCGATTGCACGTTCAGTCTGGCTCGTTATGCCAGGTCGTCGGAGCGCTGCCAACCCCAACCACCCAAACATTCTGATCGAGCCTGTCATCTCAAATTAGACGATTTCAACACATTTGTACTTTGTCGCTTTCGGCCGCCTACCTGCGACATGTAATATATCCAATCCTACCCTGGACCAGTCGGTGGCTGCAGGTGGCTGCACGACAGATACCCACAATGTTCAATGTTATTTTATTGTAACTATGTCTCCGCCACGTATCGTGAATGCATTCTACGTTGACCATTTCGCTAATAACTGGTTGCTTCGTTGGATTTTCACAACTTTCAAGCCACTGGCGACAACAAATTTCCACGTGACCCTTTCACCAAAATTTCGAATATTCAAGCTCTTGTCTCACACATGCTTGCACTCTTCCGCCGTCTACGCCAGTTGTCTGTTGTGGTCCCTCGAGGGCTTCAAACGCGTCTCACCTCTTCCATGACTCATTCAAACCCAATTGCCAATGAGCAGCAGGATATCCCGCACTTTACTTTCTCTGAAGAGCCTCTGGGCCTACCGGCGTCGGAAGGCTTTGGCTACTTTCAGGGTGGCCCCGGACTTACATTTGGTCCTAATAATCGCTTTAAGCTTCAAGCCAAATTGGGATTTGGCACAGCGTCAAGTGTATGGCTTGCCCGAGACCGCATGTACGATTCTCTTCTGCTTTGATGCCGTATGTATATGATCACCAACACTATCTAGCGACAACATGCATGTGGCCATCAAAATTCTCACAGGATATGCGACGCGTTTGAATCGTGAACACAAACTCCGTGAATTGGAGGTCCTCCAACTTTTGTCGTCTGTGACTCAAGAGGAGTCCTGCGATCACTGCGCCCGCCTTTTGACTCAATTTGTCTACCCGGGCATCGATGACGATGGAGAACACCTTTGCCTTGTAACGGAACTATTCAGCTCCAACGTTCAGGACACTCAAGCGGCCTTGCAGGGCGCAGTCATTCCTGTTCCAATTTTGAAGCGAATTTTGAGGCACGTGCTGCTTGGTATCGCGCGCCTGCACCAGTGCGGGGTCGTCCATACCGGTATGTTTGCATCATTAAGAGACTACGACGATGATTTACTGTGCAAATTCGCCCGCAGATATAAAGCCGGACAATATTATGATTGATTTAGGACCCCGCTGGACAACTGACGACATCGACAACTGGGTCAGGGAAAACCCCCCTCGTACTTACGCACCCGAGCGCAGCTTAAATAAGATGGTGTCTGCGTTTGTCTCGCAATCATTCCCACCACCCACACTTGATTTACTTCCATCTTGTAACTTTAAGCTCGCGGACTTCAGTAACGGTACGTCCAACGAGTCGCAGAATATCCTTTGCTATCTGTAACTTGTATTCACGTTTAGCTCAGTTTGTATCTGATCAAACCACTGACGATATCACACCCCTCGGCTTACGGCCCCCTGAAGTCGTGTTAGGCGGGGAATGGGATGAATCTGTAGACATTTGGACCCTCGGTTGTCTGGTGCGTTGTTGTCCTTAGTACGCGTCGATACTTACCTGACCTGCGGATGTGCAAGGTGTTCACGTTTCTGACCAATCGACCCCTTTTCAAACCAATGATATCGACGGAACATGATGCGTCTGAAGTCGACGTATTGCTTTATCAAATGATCCTTTTTTGTGGCGAGTTCTTCCACGAAGATTTCCTTCAGCGTTGCTCTCGTAGTGTGGATTATTTTCAGTTGGACTGTACGACAATATTTCCTTCGCTCTTATCCTTTTTCTGATTCATTGATACCTCTCATGATCAGGTCGACTTAAGAAATTTCAGTGCTATCCTCGCAAACCGTTCCAGAAATGTATTCTCGATACAGGAGTTATATTGAGTCCTGAGGACGTGGAGGGTATAACGGATCTCATGACTAAATGTTTGCGCCTTAATCCTAAGAACCGTGCGACGGCTCAGGAGCTTTTGAGACACCCTTGGCTGATGCCGTAGACATGTATGTATATTTCATCCTCTAAGATCAGTACATACTCTGACGTTTCGTCCGAAGGGTAGTAGCTGGAGGTAATGCATTTCTTTGGAAGATCTGACCAGCGATGAAAAAAGGATATGACGACCTCGACCTTGATGACGTTAGCGATCACAATTCACTCTCTCACTTTTCACTCTCTCTCACTCCCCCTTACCCGTAAATCTGGTCGATCGACTTCGAAGATACCGGGCAGTAGTGCGAAAGACGCTTGTTCGCGTTCCCCACTAGGGTGGTTGCGCCATAACGAGCTTCCACGGTTTTACATTGTTGTTCTCTGTGGTGCTGGAGCGTGTTCAATCTTTCGGGTCGTCTAGCACGAATACATTGGTCGAATACCTCCGTTGTGGTCTGGTACGTTGCTATGCCCGCTCGTTCATGAATGTACTCAAAAGGGAGACTTCTCGTAGGATTGAATGCCCTGGACCCTCGGCCCATGCCTTATGGCCAGAGGGCACTGCAACATTGGTGTCGAATGCTCTCGGCATGCTTGTTGTCTGATCCAGCAGGTATTGTCATTGATTGCGATAGTCGTAGGAAGTGGCGGTCATGGTTGTAGGGTTGCTCCTGGTGGCGTTAGCCTGACTTAACGAATTTTAATTTCAGGTTCTTGCCTTGGGAAGGTGTAGGTGCGTATTGGAGAATGTGTCGAGGTAGA
>JADNRV010000156.1:0-122814 GCA_015499995.1 Flammula alnicola | reverse complement strand
TCAGGGTAGTCGTTAACCTGAAAGCACAGAGATAATGATGTGAGTTGTCAATTACCGTTACATAAATATATATTTCGCGAAAGATACCGCTCCTTAAGTTGGGTGTAGCCATCCATGTTCTTTTTTTTGGGACCAAGGAAGAAGGAAGACGGCAACAGACGGCTCCAATGGGGATTTTTCAGCGCGAAGACTCGGACGCGGACCTGGGGATGGGGCAAGTTTTAAGCGAAGAACGGGTGTTTGAACGGTAAATTCAAAACCCATCTTGAGCGACGGCGGAGGCAAAGTGAGATCTAAAAATGCGGAGTGTGCTTGATTTGGCAAGTTGCATTGGAATGCAGATTTTGTTTCTGCGTTGGGCTTGGAGGTCACACATATGCATGTGGCGGCGTTGAATTTCGGAGGTCGGCGGAAGCAGATAGCTATCATCCTGCGGTCAAAAGGGAATAAAGTAAAAGGAGTGGCGAACAGGGACATTCGGAATACTGTGAAATTTGAATCAAGAGGAAGATTGACAGGCCCGCCTTAAAAAGTGCATCTGAATCAGGTTTGGATTAGAATAGAAGGAGTGTATGGGTTGGGCGGTGAGTGAATGAGAATAGGCAGCACATAAGCGGAGTGGAGAAGGATCAATGAAAATGATACGAGTCCACGGTGTTACATGCCATCTATGATCTAACCGGACGAGGGGTGCAAAATCGAAGCCGGCGTCAAGAAGCTTGAATCTTCTTGGGAGACTTCTTGTTATGTACACATACAAAGCTTGAAGGAGATGACAGGGCACGCCCACGCAGGTCGCAGGCAGTAGTCAAGCCGTCCTCCGCTATAATAGAAATTTAGAGATTGGAAAAGGGAGATCACAACCATCGATCGTGTTCCATCGAATCCGATCCGAGTTTGTCACTGTTCGCGAGTACCATCCTATAAAGCGCGCCTGTCCTGTCCCTTGCCTCTTTCCTTTCCCCTCCCGTCCCCTCACAATAGACGACAATGACGTGCTCACAGCCTCGTTATGCTCACGTGATGGTGATGGGACATTCTGGGTCAATTTTCTCGTTGAATGAGTCAGCGTGGGAAAAGCCCCGCCTCACCCTCTCTGCCGCGCAGCTGCCACACCCTTCTTCCCATTTCCAAGATCAGGCCAGAGCACCTTCCGTGGCCCAGCACCCCGTCACAGCACCGGACACAGCGCCTAAACTGCCAACAGCCGTATTGCGATCTACCCAGATTGGCCCCCCTTATCGTAAAGCCGTCACCGCTGTGGCGCTTTTGGGTCAATAATTAGATTGCGTGGTGGATATAGTCATCCTTTCTTGGGCCTCTCACCCCCTGTCTGCAGGTGATTGACTCGAGAGAATACCAATTCAATCTCAATAAACCCCGCACAGTTTACCACTATGGCCGTGCACTTATTGTTCCGCCCAGCCCCTGCCGTTACCCCCGCCCTCCCGCCTGGCGCATCTCATCCACCCACACCAGTTTCTCCAGTCAGACGCAGTGCCAGACTTGTCCCACACCAGCCCCCTTCCCCGCCGGTAGCTTCTTCCTCACCCCCGAAGAGGGCATCCAAGCAGTCATCGCCGACCAAAGCCACTCCCACCCCCACTACTCGCAAGCGCGCCCGGCTGTCTGAGCCACAGCCACCTCAGAATGAGTCAGAGTCGGACCCCGAGCCACAGCATCCTCCATCGTCCTCAAAGAGCCGCTCGCGCCAGCTCGGTGCCACTCCAGCTACCCTCCCGACGCCACAACCGACTCCCCGATCTCTGCGTGCGCAAAAACGACAGAAGTTCACTACCACTAACGAGGCTGGTATTCTCCGTATTGCTGCTGCAGCGAGAGCGAAAGACCTTGCCTCTACATCCACTCCACCGCCTGCGCCACTCGCCCCTCCCACTCCCATACCACCTCCCAATGCTACCAAGACCCGGGCTGCGAAGCGCAAGTCCCTCCTTATCGAGGAAGAGGAAAAGAAGAAAGGGATACAACAAGCGAGAGAAGGGGATGCAGACGCGGATTCATGTTCTCCGTCGCTTACGAAGAAGCGAAAAGAAAACACCCAAGGAAGGGACAAGGCGCCGCCAGGCGATAACAACGTGGGTTTCCTTTCTCGCCTCGTGTCTCTTCAAAGTAACTTTAAGGCTAACCAACCCATCGTGTCTGCACAGCAGCTGCAAACTGTGACGAGAGCTGCAAAAGGCAAAGAGAAGGAGAAGGACGTTATGAAAGTCCCTTTGGACTACGCCCCTACCCCACGTGTCGTGTCTCTTAGGCCAAGACGGCGGTCGGCGGGTTCTGCTCTTGCTTCCACCTCGACTTCAGCATCCACTACTGCTCCTGCGCCTTCAAAGGCAGAGTCTAGTAAAGATGCAGAAGCCGAAAGTCTTTCATCGTCAACATCTCCGTCCAAACCGGCCCCCGATAAGGATGACTCAACCACCCTGGCGTCAAAGTCCAAGTCTCCACCAAGTAAAGACGGTGAACCATCCTCAACAGCACCAACAGCGACATCCACCTCATCCTCTTCATCATCATCATCGTCGACACCAACACCCTTATCGTTACCCATCTCATCCGCATCACCTACCTCAACATCGACCACATCTAAACCCAATCCTCCATCATCAGCAACCTCTTCCTCCTCCTCCTCCTCCTCGTCATCAGCGGCGCCGCCCTCGCCCGTCCGCCCCACGCACACAATCACCCAACCACACATCCACTCACCCCTGACACCCCTCGCGCATACCACCACCCCGCCATCCTCGCCGCCCACCCTCTCCGCGCGCTCCTCGCCGCCGCTGGATGCTGTGGATCTCGGACCCTTGCCGCCGTTGAGCCTGCCTTCGGCCGTTGCTGCGGGTGCCAGTGGTAACGCTGGCGGCGGTAGTAGCAGTAATAATGCCGGTCCGAATGCGAGCGCAGGTGGTGGTAATGGCAACGGAACGGCGTCGACGAGCGCACATACGTCGCCTGCTTCGAGCCCGCCGATGAGCCCTGTGGTGGGGCCGATGCCTGTACCGCTGTCGGTGGTGTTGGCGAATGAGGGCGGTAGTGGCAGCGCGAACGCCACCAGCAATAGTCATGGCACTGCTGCTACTACTACTACTACTAATGGCAGTAGTGGCAATAGCGCCAACGCCGGCAGTGTATTCTCGAACCCTATTGTTCTCCCGACGATACCCACGTCGGCTGCGGCCTTTTTGGGCCCGTTCGTCGAGGTTCCTGTGTCTATCTCGAGTGGTGGGGGTGGGGCTGAGGTGGGGGATGAGCGTCATCATGAGCATCAGCACCAGCATCAACACCAGCACCAGCACCAGCAGCATCAGCACCAGCATTTCATGCAGTCGTTCCTCGATGTCGGGCATTTTAGCCTCGGCCCGGCATCGCCCTCGGGCCTGCCAACGCCAACGTCAACGGGCGATGTGCCAGCGTCGGTGCCGCTCGCCATGCCTCTGGATATGCCTATGGGTCTCGGCATGGGCATGAATATGGGCATAAATATGAGCATGAGCATGTCGATGGCTGCGCTGGCGATACCGGCTAGTGAGAGCGAGCTTGGGTTTGGGTTCCAGCCGCAGGAAGGGTTCGCGGGTGTTTCGTCGTTTGTTGTTGGTGGAGATGTTGGGGTTGGGGGGCAGCAGCAGCAGCAGCCAAATCAGCATCCGCACCAGTTTGCGACGTTGCCGGGGTTGTCGTTCGAGTCGCAACAGCAGCAGCCTCAGCAGCAGCCTCAACAACAGGAACGGGATCAGCAACAGCAGCAGCAGATGTATGCGCAAGTGCAAGAGTCGACGACGGGTAATCAGCAGCAGCAGCATGCGATGGATCAGGGGATGATGTACCCTGCGTCGGCTTCGTCGTCGTCGGGTTCGCCGACGCAGCAGCAAGGCCAGCAGGACCAACAGATGCAGGAACAGGCTCAGCAGCAGCAAATTCAACTGCAACCACAACAACAACAGCAACAACAGCAACAAGCACAACAGCAGCAGCAGGCGCAAGGCATGCCGCTGACGCTGAAGCAGCAAAGGAAGCTGGCGTATCCGGACCCGACGCCGTTGGAGCTGCCGCCGCGGATTGAGCGGGACGGGGCTATGTGGGCTACGGCGTGCAAGTTGCGCGTTTGGGAAATGTGAGTCTTTGTGGTTTCTTGAGGTTTTTGGGTGACTTTGGTGTTTGGGGTTGGTGTTTTGTTGGTGTTTGACTTTGGCTTTGTGGTGCTGAGGCGTTGGGCGTCGGGCATGCCTTTTCCTCTCTTTGCTTTTTTGGGGGGGAATTTATTGTGCATATATTTTACATTTTACTGACACTTCTTTTTTTCTTTGGGATACGCACAGTTCGAAGCGGTACACGCCCGACACGATCCGCGCGGTCGTCGCTCAGGAAGCGCATGATTATTATTCGGCTAGGGGTGTTTTCCCGCTGGGGTATAATGGCTCCTCGTCGTCGCACCTTCGGAAGCGGAAGAGGTCGCTGTTGGTTAGTTTGGGCGCTGGGAAGCGCCAGGCTAGGGATCGGCAGCGGGGCGTGAGTGGGGGTGGGGGCAGGGCGAGACGGCGTCGGGCTGCCTCGGAGCCTGGCTCGAGTGCGTCGACGGAGGCGGGGTCGGGATCGGAGGCGGTGGACGATGCGATGGAGGACGAGGATGATGATGACGATTTCATGAACGAGAAGATATACCCCTTCGAGCTCCTTGAGGACGACTCGATGGAGGAGTTTGAGGGCGATGCGGGGTTTTCGTTTGCGTGGGAGGAGGACGAGGATATGGATGGTGCCGCCTCTCCGTCAGGGTCGGGGTCGTTGGTGGGTGGTGCGCGGTTTATGGGTATGAGGAGTATGAGGACGATGAGGATGAGTGGGATGAGGACGATGATGAGGATGAGGATGAGACGGACGAGGATGAGGCGGTGGAGGAGGCGATGAAGAGCTTGGGCGGTGCTGCGGTGGGGAAAAGGGCGGCGTCGGCGAGTCCGACGAGTCCCGTCGAGGATGCGGCTAGGTCGAAGTCGCCCGTGGCGTCGACGTCGTCGTCTGTAGCCTCGGTGGTTGGTAAATTGGCTGTTGCTGCAGGGGCTTCGGGAGAAGAAGGCGGACTGCTCTCGGGCGACGAAGACGCTGAAGGCGAGATGGAGGTCGACATCGAGGCTTTCTCGGATCCTTCTTTCAATGCGGAGCTTTCGTCACCTACTTCGCCCACGACCCCTGCGTCGCCGCTGTCTCCGGGCGAGAGCATGATCTCGAGCTTTTATATCCCGCCTGTGCCTTTTCAGATGCAGTATGCTGGCGCGCAGACGTGGCCGGAGGAGCCGATGCAGCAGGATACTGCCCAGGGTCAGCAGCAGCAAGACGAGCAGCAGCAGCTCCAGGCGAACCCTCCGACGCAAGATCAAGAGCAACAGTCCCACCAGGAGCAACCTCAGCAGCAGCAACATCAGGCGCCACTGCAGATCCACCTCCCAGCGGCTAACCAGAGCTACTTTATGCCGCCGTCGCCCATCCTTCCTCTTCCGCCGCCCCGCTTGGAGACTATCCGGGTTGGCTACCTCCGCCAGTCGGAGTTGGGCATCAAGTTGACGGGCAGAGGTACACCTGCTGATCGTGCTCGGGCGCAGCAGTGGGCTCGAGGGTATAAGGCCTGGAGTGCGACTTCTGCTATCACGACCAAGACTGTTCATGGGACGAGCAATGGGCATGCGAATGTTGGGAAGAGGGGCGCGCAGGACGATGAGGAGGGTGCGGATGCTGAAGGAGGCAAGAGAGGACGGCCGAGGCTGAGGTTGGCCCTTCAGGGCGACGATGGTGCTGCTCTTGGGCGGGAGGAACTCGGAAAATGCGGCGAGGGCGAGGATGGTCGGCCCAGTGCGGGTCTGCGTCTGAGTCTGCCGAGCGATGTGGATGTGTCGGCGGCGCCGATGCACATGCAGGACGGGTTCAAATGCGTCAATGTCAGTGACGATGGAAGCTTGGCGTACAAGATGGATCAGCTGGATAACGGCAAAGCCACAAGTGCAGGCGGGGATTCTTCTACGGGCGAACAAGTGCATTGGGATGCTTTCCTCGCGAGCTTGGACGATAAGGGTACTTCGGACGCGCTAAAAACTGCCGGAGCACCTCTTCAGCAGCATCATGAAATCACTACCACGTCCAGCGCTGGTCTTTCGCCTTCGGATTTCACCACACCGCGTCCAGGCCCGCCCTCGCCTACCGCCGATGCGATGTTCGGTATGAACCTCGGGAACATGGGCATCTTTGATATGAGCTTCGTTGGCGTCCTTGGGTCTGCGAACTCGTGGTTCTCCGGCAGTGATAATCACAGCGGAGATGGTGCCAGCACCTCGAGCGCTTCTGCGTCCGGCGAGGACCAGCAGGAACAAGGAAGCCGAGGACAGGGCATGAACATGGCTGCCGGTCCTGGTGTCGAGGGATACAATGTGCCTGTTGAGGCTCCGTCGCCTGCGGCTTCGACGGGTGGGACGAGCACGCTGAGCTTTGCGCTTGGTTGATTTATTGTCTTGTCTTGCTTTCGCTGTACCAACCCTCGGTCTTTTTTTGCGCGAACCTTGTCGCATCCATCCTTCATCTACACCCAATACAACCAATAACCATCATAACCCTCACGCTATCGTCCTATTCTCCTCCTGCTGTATTGCTACCACCATCGCCTTTTGTATATATACACTTTTATCGCAATCATCGCATACAATTCATACATCATTGGATCTCTGGGATTTTTCTTTTCTTTTTCTTTTCTTTCTTTCTGTCATTCTATTTTCTCGTCCTCTTTACTCGGTCACTCCATCTCTCCATCACGCTATCAATTTCTCGTCGACAATCCATGCTCTTCCGACTGCAACTCATACTCCCATCTGTTGTGACCACTACTCATACTACTACGCCTCACTATTCGTCGTTTGTGTACTATTTGTACTGGATCTAAATGTGTGTCTTGCTCTCGCTTCATCGCAATATATATTATTGTTGCAATTGCCATCCATTCATGCTGGGATGCGATAAACTTTCAGTGTTAGGTCCATTATCTTATCTTATCTTTCATGAACACAGTCACGTGTCTGTGTTGTCTGACGTCGCGAGAGGTCGCGAGACACGCGTGTTTCAACTCTTTTCAGCTTCACCACCGCCAAACTGAGAATCTCCAATTGAATTTGTCGATGACAAACTACGCAACCAGCTCATGCAAACGTCAAGCTATTGTCAATAAGGAAGATCCCAGCCAACTACCAGATTGCCATTCAACTTCGTCTATGCGACCACCAGGGCAGGAAGTATGTGAGGAGGCATCACGCCGAGAAAATGTACGTCTTCTGAACTCCTTCTACCCTTCCACTCTGATAAAAAGCTCCAGAATGATACAGTACACGTTAACCATCTGCCGGTCGAGGTTCTGTGCCAAATCTTCGAAATGGCCATTCACCGTCACTATTACATTATATCTCATAATGTTTTGCGTGAATATCTCACCGTACGATGGGATCCTCGTGCCGCTCCATTCAATCTCCTTCATGTGTGCCGATATTGGCGGGCCATAGCTCAAACTACGTCATCTTTATGGACTTCACTTTCCGGACGACAGGATCTGCCACATTCACCCCGAATTTCCACGATGAAATACTGTCTAGAGCAGTCGCTCTCAGCCCCACTTGATCTCTTCCTTTCCCACACCGACCATAGAACTACCTCTGATCCCCTCCACGCAAACAAGATGCTCCAATTATTCGCAACGGAGGCCCATCGTTGGCGATCACTTGCCATTGGGCTCAACTCCGATCTGGCCGAGGATTTTATAGCCCTCCTGCAAGAATACGGCGCCGACAGAAAATTTCTTTCCCTCGAACAGCTTGAAATCAACGCCGCCTGCCCGGAAACCCTCCTGCGTACCCTGATGTCTCTCATTCCCGTGCTCAAATCTCTCCGACGTCTGTATTGGAATCACCAGGCCGTCGTGCATCCCCCATTACGACTGCCATGGAATCAGTTACACTTTGTCTATATCGATACGCCGCTGTCGCCGCAAGACACTTTGTCTTACATGTCCCAATGCTCATGTGCCACAAGCATCACTTTCATGGATGTGCGGAAGAGCTCCGGACCTCAAGGATCACCCCTCACATTTAAAGCTCCCATTATATCGTTATCCAACCTCAAAACGCTGAGACTCCGAGGAAAAGGAAATCCTGTTTCGCTTCTCCCTTATTTTTTCCTGCCGAATCTGGAAGGCTTGGAAATTTACGCCGTTCATCCTCCTCCGTGTCAATATCTGGCATTGGAAATATTCTTGGAAAGATCGAGATGCCCTTTGCGTAGAATCCGTGTTCACAACCACCCGCGAGTGCGCGACGAGGATATCATCCAGTTTTTCCAGATACCGCATCTTGCCCCAATTCCCTCTGTAGAGATGGCAGGCTACTGCGTGCATGCCCAGCTTCTTGAAATCTTACTCGAGCACGCGGGGGCGAGGTTAATTTTCCCTCGCCTACTCGCTTGGGGCGGTCTTTCGAGAGAACACTACGTGGGATGGAAGGATCTAGAACAATCTGAACACTTAGAATATTCATACAAGGACGGCAAGTTGCGGAGTGGTTTACCTTCTATTGTTATTCCTTGACGTCCCCGAAATCTAACTGGACCAAAATACTATCTGCCTATGGAGAAAGTCCGAACCTTGTTAGCGAAATACAAGTGAAGTTGCAACCACATCGCCTCAGCTATACAAAGCGACCTTCCTGCCAACCTGTACTTATCGTGGCATTCTGTCCTTTGTCTCATCGATGTAATGGATGTACGTACGAAGCTGGGTGGCAATCGCCTTTCGAAGGGTGATTACGACGCTATTTGACATGGGCTACTGGCCGGAGGATGAAGCGGAATACAATAGTCATTGCATCGAAGTGGGATAATACCAGGATCCACCAGGCTGGCTCGCAGCGTCTCAATACAACTTGCTGGCAGGGCGCATGCAAACGCGTAACGGCTGTTCAAACATTGTGCGGTATCACCCGAATCACACGTACATTGACGCTGATCTTTGACGTGCCGTATTTTGTGCACCATATCATGATGCTGGCATCCGATTTGTCCTTTAAGTCCTCCCCTCATGTGAGTAAAATTGCCATCGTAGTTCTAAAGTACTCATGTCCAGCGCCTAGTCCCAAACGATGATTCATGACATTGACTCTCAAGACTCTACACTGGAGCTATGATAGCGCTGCGACCGGATTTCCTTCACTCTGGAAGATGTCTACGAGCTTTGACAGCGCCAATCAGCGGGTTTCCATGCCAGCGTTGTACAGGGCTTTTTAGCTTGCCGCTTTCACGCTTTTTAACCGCTTTTTTCTCTTGCACAAGCCAAAAAAGTTAAATTGTCAGACTCTTGATGTACTTTGTCAACCTGAGAAGCCTTGTTCGTCCTTTCGCCTTCGTGGTGCTTTCGTCCGTCTTGTTTTTTCTGCTACTTAAACCCTCGCACTTTAATGGCATGTATCTCATTCAGCAGCGTGAGTCTCTCATTCTTCGCTCTTCGTGTCGATGCTAATTCCGTGCGCGATTTAGCCGCTTTCTTGCAATTTTCGAACAACACTTGTGATTCACAGTATAGTCGCATTAACGGCTCTAATACGCGATACCGGTATGTTGTATTTTTCTTCAAAAAGACGAAAGAGATTCATGGGTATTGAATTTGTACAGCTTATGGCTTCGAAGGGTTTACGGCTCTTGGAACGAGTACGTGGTGCGTACCACCACGTCCAGACTCGCCTACAGATCTACATTCAGCATACAAATGATCGTCTACGATCATTAACGACAAGAGGGAAATTTCTGTCTCCACGCTTGCGTCGCTGGAAACGTCCGTTGGCACGTTTGCTGAAATACAGGAAGAAACAAGTACGCCAGCGTCCATCAACACAGGCGGGGCACATGAACTC
Source organism: Flammula alnicola (assembly GCA_015499995.1). Classification (NCBI taxonomy): domain Eukaryota; kingdom Fungi; phylum Basidiomycota; class Agaricomycetes; order Agaricales; family Strophariaceae; genus Flammula; species Flammula alnicola. The sequence continues at coordinate 112,876 of JADNRV010000156.1, read as the reverse complement.
TCTGTCCGGACACATACACCGTTTGAAAGGCTCGTTGGGTCGCGCACTCGTACCAAAGAAATCACGAACTGCGAAAATCGGACACTCGCACCCCTCCACCCTTTCCCAAACTGAGGATCAACTCGACGACAATGACTTTGGCCTTGTCAAGATCAACCTCTCTTCAGAGCGAGTTTCTTCTATGCCCGCCTCCTCGGAACGCCGTTCAACCATACCTCAGGCGGACGACCAGCGAGACGAAGCCGTATATAACTCTACGATTAACTGGCCAGAAATGTTGCCTTTTGTTGCTGAACAACCACCTCATCCCTCGCCTTCTCGACCAGTTATATCTCCCTCTATAGACGATATTCCTCTTCCAGCCCACCTTTTTACGGACGAAATTGATCTCGGACAACAGATGGAGCTCACTAGTTGGACTGGCCTGCCACCACCTTGTAGGGGACCCAGGGCTGTGGACCTACTTCCCTGGACACCAGAGAATGCCAGTCCCACTGAATCGTCGACATCTTCAGGTGCTACAGATCACTCTCATGACGAATCTCAACCGGCAGCAGCCTGTGATCCCCCTCCAGCCGACGGCCCTGTCCCACCTTCTGATAGTAAGTTTCTATAGATCAATGCGATATAATTCATTGACACCAAATCAGGTATCGCTTGGATACCTCGCGGGTTACCAAATGAGCTCATTACTGAGATATTGAAGCATGTCATATCTAGTGACCCTCTGACTCCGACAGACCAACTATATGTCAACATACGCGGTATCTCAATTACGTGGTGGACTCTCGTCGAGAACTTGGTCGACTCTGTGGTCTTATCTCCAAATCTTCCCGACCGATTCAGCAATCGCTCCGAACGAATAGCTTGGCTTCGAAATTTCATTCAAAGCCGCAATCACTTTGATACCGTAACATATTGCTTAGATATTCGTCTCTCCCGTGACGAAAATCTGGAGAGTTTGTTTACAAGCTCGCTATTGAAATGCCGGCGAGCGGTTATAGTAAAACTGCTACCAAATCCTCTCCACGTCCAGCATGTGTACCCGCTGCGATTAGATTTTCCCCTGATCGATTTTCAGCAGCTTATCCCTTGGGCGCACATTGTGCACCTGCACCTTGACTGTCCACTTTCCGACAGGGATGCTTACGATGTTTTGTTGACTGGGCGTAAAACACTCCAGACTGTCGCCTTGACGTTGCACATACGTAACAATTTCGAAACGGGATTGACAAAAGCCCGCCTGGACCATCTGCATTCACTCGCCATCACTAGCTCGATTGACGTGGATCCTCTTTTGGAGACAGTGATCCTCCCTTCCTTAACGAATCTCAAGTTGGATGCTCACACAAAATTAGCTGTATTGGGTCCTCAAAGCAATATCCCCTGGGACAGTCTGGAGTGTCTCTCTCTGCGCAGTCATACCTTCCGCCAGTACGCGTTATGTCCTATCTTGTCGCTGTGCCATCAGTTGAGGTGCTTCAAATGGGAGGGTGTCCGTGAAGAGTTTTTGCTTTCAGAGGAAATCCTGTTGGCCGAACTTGCTCTACTTGAAGAGCTGATAATTCATGCAGACGAACCTGGATGCCAATCTTTAATCAAATTCTTTTCCTCAGCAAAAAGCGTCAAATCTATCACCGTCTCTTCCCTCGACTCTCTCACTCTCAAAACTACAGAGAAATCTTACCCCAATCTGATCGACATCACAGTTTCTGAGACCATTACCTTGCCCGAACTAGGTAATATACTACATCGTCTGGGAAGGAAACTTGTTCGTGCAGAGTTCACGATTGGTCTTAACGCTCGGCCTCTAAAGCGGTCCGTTCTTTGCACCAGACTCGAGCGATTGTATTTGTGCTCTAGTGTCCGTCTCGGCTCATTGTGGCAGATGATGACAGCACCAGAACTTGCAACGCTCGCAATTACTTTGCAGAATGGCCTTCCTTCGCCAGATATCGGACCTTCGTTGATGAACGCCCTGATCCTGAAGCGGGAACCTCTACCATGAACACAATAAGCTTGCAAAGCTGTAGCGCCAGTTCGTCTCAGCCAATCCGAGGAAGTCTGTTACCATCTAATATACTCTATTTACACTGGTAGCTACATTGAGTACTGTAATTGTAATCGTTAACGTTATGCATGCAGAAGAAATGATAGCGAGCCCTTGTCGTGCGCCACATGTCCGTTTAAACATGTCACGTGGGACGCGTATGTTATTGTCTTCGTCTAGTTCGAGAGTTCGAACGGCTTGTTGACGACGCCAACTCCCAGATGACAGCTAGGCGCAGTGATGGAGCTATTATCTGCAACACCGAATAATAACATGCACGTCGCAGTCACCGCGAACCGCAAAGGAATACAATTAATCGTCGGCTTATAACCTATTGAACGAGGCATGGGTCAATCCTCCAAAGGCCCCAACCATTTCCCGATGACAGACTGTACCATCTCCTCACCACGCTTTAACGGGGATCTTGAGTCCCGCCACAAGTTGCACTGCGCCAAGCAAGATTCCAGCCGGTTACTGGATTTCCGTTCTCTTCCTCTATCAGCGCATCCCGCGGTGTCTCCGCTGGTGTTCGAAAAGGAATTGAGCCAAGAAATCGTACGTCGGTCCCGATTCTCATACATTTCAAGGCTTACAACATGCTTCAGAACGCAATGCGTGGGATAAACAGGCTCCCCGTCGAACTTCTAGGCCAGATCTTCGAAATGACTGTTCAACGATGTTATTTCGGGACAGTCCGCGACGTTCTACAGCAATACATCATGCTCAAATGGTGGCCAAATACCGCGCCGTTCAATCTCCTTCAAGTTTGTAGATATTGGAGGGCAGTAGCTCAATCGACGTCATCTCTGTGGACCTCCCTTAACGCAAAACAGTATCGTCGATCGTGTCCAACACCACCTGCGGTGAAGTACTGGCTGAGACAGTCAGGTTCGGCCCCCCTCAATTTATATCTCATGCCCCGCGACGACCACCCGAGGTTTGAACGCCTCCATGCGAATACGATGCTCCAGTTATTTGCGACGGAGTGTCATCGTTGGCGATCTTTGTCCATCGAGTTCAATGCAGCCCTTCTCGACGACTTCATCGCCATCCTGCAGGACCAGGATGCCGCGAGTAAATATCCCCTCCTCGAACAGCTTGAAATCGCCTTATGTTCCAAACAAATCCCCGAGCAGACTGTCGATAACCTCATCTCACTCATTGCTGTGTTCAAATCTCTACGGCGACTGTATTGGAATCTTCCAACTACCATTCATCCTCCCACATGCCTGCCATGGAATCAGTTGCACGTTGTCTACATCGACACCCCACTCTCGCTTGAGGAAATGGTCTCATATATGTCTCAATGCTCCTCTGCATCGAGCATCACTATGTTCAATTTGTTGGACTTCCAGCTTGAAGAATTGAAGTTAAACCTTCCCGTGACCTCCTTATCCAACCTCACGTCTCTCACTCTACGTGGAGGCAATAATCCGATATCTGTCCTCGACTATTTTATCCTCCCAAATCTAGAAGCACTGGAAATCGACATAGACCATCCTCGTCCCCGAAATTACGTGACATTGGAACGCTTCTTGGAAAGATCGCAATGCCCTTTCCGAAGGATTCACATCGACAATCTCTCTGAGCTGTCGGCCGAAGACATCCTTGGTTATCTAAAGATACGCCGTCTACGCCCGATCCCTGTTGTCGAATTGAGCTCTTTTAACGTACAGAAGAAGATGCTTAACATCTTACAAACAGACGAACAGGCGAGGTCGCTTTTCCCCCGTATACTCGCTTGGGATACTTGGTTAGATGATACTTATGTGGGATGGAAGGATATAGGAGAAGATGAAGAATTAAAGTACTCTTGGGAAGATGGCGAGCTGGCACTGTTCTGTGATAAGAATATTAGATAGCCGTATTTGATATTGCTCTAATCTAATCTAATCCTACCTGATCCCATCTAGAGCATGAGATACAAAATCGTGTCAACTGACTCAAGTCAGATGTAACTTCAGTAATTAAGCGCGTGTCTTTGGCTTGTGTCCCTTTCGAATTTCTAGGGGTCGATGTTGGGACCATGTTGCATTCGTTTGCCTGCTGACCAGTTTATTAGAAACAATTCGGCTGAAGAGATAAGGATCTACCAATATCTCCATGGTCTACGGTGTAGATGACGTACTAACGCAATTGTTCTCACCCCTCTTTTTCTCGCGTGCGATATGTTCAACTATGCTCCGCCTGTCGTTCTTTATCTATATCTTTCAGTCGAACGATGTTAAAAGCCCGGCTGGTTTCTGCATATCGTATCAACCGATACAGTTCCTTGTAAGTCTATCCTTCCTGGTCGCGCTTGATATCATCTCAACCACACTTGTCTCACAGGATATTGCGGTCCAAGAGTCACCCCACACTGAGCATGTCGAACAACCAAACAACGCCTGTCAGGGGCTTGACCACGAATTCTGTGCCACCAGAGGACCTTCATGACTTTGGCGTCAGGCATGTCACAAAAGGTTGGGGCGTATCACCGAGGGTATCATGATGAAGGGGGAGGGTTCATATGTTGTCTACGATGACGGCAGGAGAATGTTGGATTTCACCTGTGGAATTGCTGTTACGAACCTCGGTACGCGAACTTCTACCCTTTCTATTCCCTCGTTCGGTTTTTGGACGGAATTTTCTGCAATGAGGCCTCGACGCTGGGTTTTGCGTTGTCTGGCACAGATCTATTGCATCAACATGGTCTCCAGTGTCTGTAAATGATAAAGCTCTTGACGAGAACGATAGCAGTGTTGCTTTTTTCTGCTTCTAAATCTTTCAGTTGTCCAAAAGTCGTTCATGCGTTTCAACATACTAAATATGATATCTTACACCAACAGGACACACCCACCCTAAAGTGAGCAAAGCTGCTGCAGACCAATGCATGCAACTCGTTCACTCCCAAGTACGCCATTTACATAGATCTTACCACGACGTGCCTAACCTCATTGCTTTTTGGCACTTATAGTGCAGCATTTCATTGCATGAGCCTTACCTCCGCCTCATCGAGCGCCTTCTGCCCGTCATGCCTGACCCGTCTCTCGACTCGTTCTACTTCTGGAACTCAGGCTCCGAGGCGGTAGAAGCGGCCATTAAGATGGCGAAATTGTTTACAAAGAGACAAAACATTATCTGCATGCAAGGTCAGATTCACTTTCGCTCGTACCCATCGTTGCCATGCTCATATAATCCCTATTCTCGCAGGCGCGTACCACGGGCGCACATTTGGCGCCATGGCAGTGACCAAGAGCAAGACCATATACTCCGCGGGCGTACATCCGCTCATGGTACGTCAACCCTTCTTAATTCTCTCCTCTTCCTTCCAACCATAGTAACCATACCGCACTGTCAGCCGGGCGTGTTCTCGATCCCCTACCCCTATTGGCACCAATCCAACCTACCCGCCACCACCCCTGCGAGCGTGCTTTCCTCCAACTCGCTCTACCAGCTCGAGTTGCTGCTCGCACAGCAGACGGCGCCTGCAGACACCGCCGCCATCCTGATCGAGCCCGTGCTAGGTGAGGGCGGCTACGTCCCGGCCCCGGCTGAGTTCCTCCAGGGGTTGAGGAAGATCTGTGATAAGCATGGTATCATGCTTATCATTGACGAGGTCCAGAGCGGATTTTGTCGTACTGGCGGATGGTTCGCGATACAAGAGAGTGGAGTGCGTCCGGATATATTGGTTATGGCCAAAGTATGCATTTGTTCCGCTGTTATATCGATTTTCCTGCTGATAGCTGATATGTGTATGGTTCGTTATCTTATGTGTTTAGGGTCTTGGTAATGGGTTCCCGATCAGCGGTGTTGTTAGTCGACGAGAGTTGACGGATAAGCTTAAGCCCGGATCTATGGTGTGTTGTCTTGGATTTCTTCTCCAATTCGTCTTTTAGATCGGCTCTTAACGTAAGTTTTAGGGAGGAACTTATGCTGGAAATGCGGTGTCCTGCGCGGCAGCCGTTGCTGTCAGCGATGCGATGCACGCGGAGAACATATTGGAGAATGTTAAAGTTCGGTATGTCGCTTTTGAGTTCTCGTTCATTTGCCCCACTTTGTTCTCTTTTTTGTATTGAGACCGGAACAGAACCCTGTGGTCGCTCCGCTTCTTTTCTTATATTGATCCTGCCATGATCCTTTTGTCTTTGAAAACTAACGAATTATTTTCTACTCTAGGTCTGACGAGCTCTTCTCCGCCCTCAACGCATTGAAACACGACCCATCTCTAAGCCCTCACATTCTGGACGTGCGAGGCCGCGGACTGATGGTTGGCGTCGAGTTCGCCTCGCCCTCCGTCTCCGCTCATCACTTCACCGCCCACTCGGCCGCATCGCTCCCAACACCCTCGCAAAACCTCCACCACGGCAAGAAACACCCGGCAAATATGGCGTCGCGCGTGGCCAGGAAGTGCATCGAGAAGGGCATGTTGATCTTGACGACGAGCGTATACGAGGTCATTCGGTTCATCCCACCCTTGAATGTGAGCAAAGAGGATATGGAGAAGGGATGTGCGATCTTCGCTGAGAGCGTTAGGGAAGTTGTTAAGGAGGGCTGATGCGCTTATGCAACGCCAACAAGACGGGTTGAATCCTAAGCCCTAGGTTGTGAATTCGGACAGCTTAGGCTCGCGGGACTATCGACCATGCTGCGAAAATGCACTAGCGTCGAGTGTAACCCAAACATTCGTGTACACATTATTGCTTCAAAGCCGAAATAAATTCAAATTTTATACATCTTCTAAAGACTCCTTTCTCCCACCCATTGAAGGTGACCGTCTTCATAATAGTCCTTATAATAGTCCTTAAGGTGTTCCGTCTTCCCTAATTCCTTCCATCCAACATGTTCTTCCAAGTAATCGGACGGCCTCGAGACCCACACCATCAGCTTCGTTACGCCCAACCCTGCTAGAAACTTCTTCCCTCCTCCTTTCTCCAAGAATTCCAAAAAACGAGTCCTTGCGCGTTCGTAGCATAAATCTACGACGTCAATTTCCGCTAATCCTGGCAGTGCAAAGAAATCTTGTACTTCAGCCGGCGACATGGAATGCTGGAACAACACCAATTTCTTCAGAGTGCATTTCGATCGGCTTAGAAAGTTTGTCAGGAAAAAGATGCCGTTAGTCATTCGCGTGTATGGGTGGGACTTTATGGCGAGTGATTTGAGGGCAGGAAGAGTTAGGTAGTTGAGAAGAAGCGGGGCGGTTTCGCCGTCGTAGAGAGAGAGTGACGTCAAGTGATGGAGCGTTGTGGTACTGACGATGTGATCAAAGAAAGGGGAATACCGCCCAGGTTCGATATGAACACGGTCTTGGCAGACGTGCATTGGGACAGGCATGCGAGGCTTCTATCGAAAGACATCGGACATTGGAGGATGACTTCCTCTAGCTTATGCCAGGGAAGCGCCTCCATATGGAGTCTCTCATTATCGAAGAAGTAGGTCCATCTCAAGCGGCGAAGTGCAGGCGCCGCGTTCAGCCATGCAATGAGGGCATTGATGTGATCAACACAGACCGACATCTTAGCTGGGAAGGCGAATTCAACATCCTCCAATAATAGAGCTGGATGCCGATGGATAACGTCGGGGCTCGAAGGGGTTTGGAGGAGAATTTCTAGTTCTCGAAGAAGGTTCTTGTCGAGGCGCAGGTTCAATGAGCGGCACATCCCAACGTGGTTCAAGAAAAGCCGAAACACCCGAACCATACGTCGTGCTTCTCGTAAATCGGGGGATGTTGGGAGAGGGGCTGCCAAGTGCAAATCCAGAGGAAAGACTGTGCCAGCGCCCGACGTCGTGGAGCTCATACACGCGTTATTCATCCAGACTCGCAGCACACCAAAGGTTGTACTTTGAGTCCAGTCCTGGGTGCCCGAAACTGCGGCCCAGAGCTCGGGCACAGCAAGCGCTACAGCTCGCCACCAGCTGCAGACATACGTCAATGACATGGGCTCCTTCGACCGTGAGGGACCAAGGATATAGTTATGAAAACTTGGTTGAGAAGAGGGCCGCCAGGGGGTGAGCGGACTAGTAAAAGAAGGAAGATGTTGCGTAGAAGTTCAAAAGGCAGGTTATAAAGTTTTCCATCGTTATTTGAAGGATCCTAGAGCAAGGTGGAGATCAACCATTGATTGCGTATGCGCCAGTGGGGGAAGCTGCTTACTTTCTGCTTTAGGTCCTCGCCAACGCTCCATCCTGAGCTGCGAGGGTCTCCCTCTTCGGGAGGGACATCCATCGCGGAATTTACTGGAATTACAATGGTTCTTTCGAAGAGGGCGGAATGTGCGTAGAGCCTGATCCACAATTATCCAAAAAGTGCCACTCGTCTCAATGCGCTTCCACTCTCAAAAAGCGACAGGAAATTGTTAATCCCTTGGAGTTACAAGAAGGTACGGCGACGCAAAAGCGACAAGAGTCAAGCAATTTAGAGCGATGATGTTGACCTCGACCAGAGATTCGATTTTGTTACGATGGCCTGTGATTTGCGCAGCCAAATGGCTAGTCACGACGACCTTCAGATGTCGGAGTGGCGAACGGGAGAAGCAGGATTGTCGGCCCTCAAGAATCGAAAACAATTGCAAGCCTCGTGCGACGACACGTTGTAAGTACGCTCAAGTTGAGCTGCAGATTTTGCCGGGTGACATGACATAAGTCGTGCACGTGGCATGTCATTGCGCGGCTTCGACGGCACTCACAGCGGGAATGTTCCCAAGCTCTTGCAGAGAACCCCTCCAAGGAGACAGGGGGCATGAATCATCTTAAATATCTGAAAGAAAGATTAAGTAGATATTTTGACCCTTCCTTGGAGAATAATAAATCCATTCACCCGAATCATCGATTTTATTCTCTTCAAAGCAACCTATCAGCCATGGATCGGCAGCGTTTCGGAGTCCGAACACCTCCCAAAACGGAAACCCTATGTCAGTCCCAACCTTGCCATTTGAATTGAATAAGTCCATAGAATATCTTTTTCCTAGTTGCTCATTTTTGCTCGGTATTTAGGCATAAATAGAGTCCTACCAATTTCTTCAAAGAGCTGAGGCCGCTGAGCCAATCCGGCACATCCCAATCTGGGAACAACAGTTGTGCCATTGTCACGATGCCAGAAATCGATTTCTCAACGATTTCTCACAACCTGGGGCCTGGGCCTTTTTCAAGCGGTGTGATTATGATCACGCGCACGAATCTGTGGCGCAACTTGAACTTCATCTGCATCAACTTTGAGCGTCCCTACTAGTAACTGCCGGTGCAAATCTGCAGAACTCTGCAGAACTCTGCATGCTTTTACTGATCAAACATGCCACTCAAGCCTGGTGAAATGTGCGAACATTGCCACAAACACATCCACCCGCAATCGGAGCCATCGAAAGAGATCATGTTAGCACATCCTCCGCCAGCATGCCAGTCATGCCTACCTTCTAATCAAACCCTGAAAACTTGCAAACGCTGCAAGTTGGTTCGATATTGCGTACGTCATTCATCGTCGTTAGAGTTTTATGCTTATCATATCGGTACAAGGGAAGGGATTGTCAGAAAGCTCATTGGCCAGATCACAAGACAGCCTGTAAGGTGCATATTGACTTACGCAATGAAGCCAGGGAGCTAGGAATGTTTGTAGAGGCGAAGCAAGCATCGTTTGCTCGATGGTGTGAGAACAATGTCCAGGCGTTTGCGCTTGCAGCCTTGAGCGCTTTGGGCATCCATTCCCAGTTAGATCGAGAGAGACTCCGTAAGTACGTCTCATCATCGTTCTGGAGTATTCAGCTCATTGGCACACCGTCGACTTCCCTAGAGAACTATGCGTTTCTGATCACTGTTGACACACGGGACATAACCGCTGCTGGCTCAAAAAAGCTCACATTTGCTCACTCCATTTTGATGGCGCGCCAGGTATCGATGAGGGAGATGCACCTCAGGTACGATTGGCGCTTCAAAGGAGGCGCAGCAACGTTAGAAAAGATGCTCTCTCATACTCCTGGGTTGATGCGAACGCTAGTCGAGAACAGCACTCTTCCAGTGCCCTTGGATCTCTACACCCTTCCTATGAGCGTTGGTGAAGACTATATACTTGTCGAACATGATCCACAATGGTTGGCACATCTGAAGGAACGAGTAAAATAGTAGTGCCTATCCTTATTTTATTGTCCGTTGATGTCCTTGTTCTTTTCCTTGCTTTCGTATTTATTTTCCTCTTCGCTCTTTCCAACTTGCTCTGCCTATCCTTTCTTTGATACCTGATGAACGACGTTGATCCCTGCGCTACTTACTGTCGTTCGTACCATCATCGATTTACTGTACTGCTTATCACTTGCTGTTGTACAACTGACCTTTGATGACGAGGTTGTGGAATGTAGAAACTAATGCCGTTGAGCTGTACCTTTCGCCCTGGACTTCAGACTTTTTTTTCGTGATCGATGTATCAAATCTTCAATACCAACATTTGAACGTCTTCGATTGTGCATCTGGCTCATTCATCCGTTGTCATCGCCGCCTCTGCAGTCTATACGTTGCGTCTCACATTAACCGCTACGTAAGAGTCTTCAACCCTTCCACTAATGCAATGTGGTATAGTGTCGATCTCCTCCATTCTGATATATCTACTTTCAATGCTTGCGTTGTGCTTGCGTTTCTTTGCGTTTGCGTTTGCGATGTGATTTCCGCGGCACCGCTATGTCGTCATTTGTTATCCCTTTTTGGAATACAACTTTGTAAAGATCAGATCAAGTAGACTGTAGTGGCGGCCAAACTCCGATACTGTACTATTTCGATCAATTCGGCCTGGGGTGTGACCTGTGACCCAGTGGACGAAATTTTTGCGTCGGCCACGCGCTAGGTAGCCCGTGACGGAGGCCAGATTTCGGCCACTTCGTGGGGCGCGAGCGCCCCGCGCAGCGCTCCGGAGGTACTTTGGATTTCTGCACCAGCCAGTTAGCTTGTGACATGGGACAATCAACCGATTTCGGCCATGGCCATCAGGCTTGTGACGCGTGACGGCCGAATTGATCGAAATAGTACAGTAATTTCTTTTCAGGAGCGGTCTTGGTCGTCGTGAGTGTGCCTTGTTCTTGTATCAAAAAAATTCAGACTTCCCTGACCCATTATCTTCCACAGCGTTGAAATTCATCAGAATTCCAGCTAAAGGTGCTTCGTCGCGTTATCACTCAGATCTGCAGAATATATCATGACGCCTGAGATACTTATGTACAGGATTTCATCCCATAGGGAATTACCGAACCAGCTCCATACACTATTGAACCTGGGTCCTGTAGCGACCAAAGCTCGGCCAAAACATGGAAGTTGCGGGACCTGCTGCCGCTGCTCTGAGCAGCCTCACCCCTTCTCAGATCCGGTTCTTGCAAACGATACCCAAAGCCGAACTGCACGCCCATCTAAACGGATCCATCCCTCTATCTGTCCTCCAGGAGCTCGCAACTGAATACTACCTGACAAGTTCATCTGTAGATTCGAATTCGATGTCGTCCAACGAGTCTGGCGGCATCTCGGACGCATCTGTTAGGGCTGGCGTAGAGAAGCTCATGACTGGCCCATCGCTGGACCAGATTCACGATTTTTTCCATCTGTTTCCCGCGATCTATGCGCTCACGTCCACGCCTGCGGCGCTCGGACGCGCTACGCGTGCTGTTTTACGTGCGTTCTTGGATGGTGATACCCCACAGTGCAATCACCTGGAGCTGCGCACCACGCCCCGCGCGACGGAGGCGATGGACAGAGAGCAGTACCTAGATGTTGTCCTCGCGGAACTGGACCGCTATAAGCCTGATCAGGTCGGCTTGATCGTTAGTATTGATAGGAGAATGGGGGCGGAGGTGCTTAGGGACTGCTTGAGGCTCGCTTGTAAACTGAGAGGAGAGGGACGGCGGGTGGTTGGTTGGATCTGTGTGGCGACCCCACGGCAGGGGATATGCAGACATTCGCGCCTTATTTTGCTGAGGCTAGGAGGGTTGGACTTGGAGTTACGATGCACATCGCTGAGGTAGGGAGTCTTATTCCGTTCTAGTGGCATCGAGATGGTTTCTTAATTCCTGCCGGCACAGACCCTTCAGAATACCCAGAAGAGACGCTTCAATTGTTATCCTACGGCCCTAATCGTCTCGGCCACGCTACATTCTTAAACGACGACGCGATTGCAATTGTGCTTGAGAAAAAGATGTGCATCGAAATCTGCCTTTCCTCGAATCTCCTGTGCGCCATTCTCCAATCCACGTTCTCACCGTAGCCTTGCTGACCAAACGGCATTAATGTTTTCATGCAGGTGCAAGACGGTGTCGACGCTGGAGATCCATCACATCCTGCAATACTTACAGTGCGACCACCCGATCGCTATCTGTGTGCGTATCCGAGTCGATCTGCGTCTGCAACTCTCTCACAAACTAAACTAATTCACTGATTTTCATTACACAAAGACTGATGATATTCTGCCGTTTCGCACGTCCCTCCTTGCGGAATATGCACTTTTACTGGCCGAGAAACCGTATGGCTTGGGATTGTCGGAGGACCAAGTGAGGAGAATTGGAAAGATGAGCTTGGAAGCGCGGTTCAAATAAGAGTTAGTTGGAGCACGCCTCGGTCACATTTACTACGGTATACGAGACTATAATAGTTTATAAAGTGGGCGATAGTAGCTGTAGGTTACCTGGAACAACGGATTAAAAGACTTGCATATGAGAGCATCCAGGGAAATGCAAACGGAGGTGAGAGGACACATCACGAAGCTCCTGCATGACCGCGATGATCCAAGTTGACCTCTTCTTCCGACTGGCCAATGAAATCCCGCAATACAGATGATATAGATATTGGATATTGACAATAACTTGTCGGGAGGCCAATATCTGCGCAATATCCTGTGACAGACGAAGGGATGAGCTAACCGTGACTACCGTTGACGATGTAGGAAGCAGCCTTCGCAACAGGATGCACGGCGATATCCAATCCAACCGGGTTGACGACAGGTAGGTGGATATACGCAGTTGGGGGCTCTTGGAGATGACGAAGGATCGAAAATGGCAGAGAAAAATAGTCCACCCGCCCCAGCGTGACTCGCCATCTCGCTCCGCGGAACATTAGAGCTCGATAGTTTCCTTATGCTTGAACTTACGACCAGCGCGTTCAGCAGCCCGGAACCTGAACTGGTTTCCATATAGCTCAAACTCAATATGAGGGCCATCCAAAACAGTGCGTTGTGTCATCGGCGATGATCCCGTAGAAACCGAAGGAGGGGGTAATGGCAGGGGCGCGTTCGCGTTATGCGATTGGAGAAGGGTCGAGTAGAGGGGCACGGCGAATTTGAAGACAGCGTTTTGCTTGGGAAGAACTGGAGACAGAGAAGGAGGGTGTTAGCAGACGGCGCCGACAGTTCCAGAGAAGAATGAATTGAAGGCAGTTCGTGATGCGTGAAAGACATACGTTTCAACTTGTCATCCTTCGTGACCACCTTGAAGGCGTTCTCGGTCTCGTGGATTACGATCCCGGATAGGCCCACTATACATGGATTTTTGCTCTGGCTTACTGTTCCATCGACAGAGGAACCGTCAGGGTCGAGTAGGGTGTTAATAGGATATCATAGCGCACCGGTCATGATGGATCCATGATAGTCTGCCTTGAGGAGTTTGGGGTGCATGCCTGATGCACTGGGCATCGCTTTCGCAGCGGCAGAGGGTACGAGTGGGCCAGCAGGCTTCTGTGAGAGGCCGAGAAGCTCGGACATGTATCCTATCCACAGAGCATGGAGGGGTAGAAAAAGCTCGTATCTGAGAAAAGCAGGAAAACGAAAACCTGATCAGAAAGAGAGATAGAGATGGAGGGGCAGAGTCATGAGGCAGAGTGCTCACCTGGCCTGCTTCTCATCGAACTTCCATATCCCTTTCTCTTTTGCCTCTTTCTTGCCTATGATTCCCGACTTCTTTCGCTCTCTTTCGTTCTTCCTAGCCGCTCGTTTCTCCTCGAGTTCTTTCTTCGCTCGACTGTCTCGGGCGGGGTTTTCCAAGAGAATTTGGCGACCTTTGACACGCGAGTTGTACATCCCCATGGGATCTGAAGACAGCGAAAGATTGGAGGCAACGTAAGTGGGTGTGAATGGCGCCGCGCTTGTAAATCGAACGCGTTCCTCCTATATGAATAGTCGACCAGTCATTTTGTTCTGTTCGATTTCCATCAGGCACTGATAATTACTGACCTTTCGAAAGGGGAGCTGCGCATGTGGATCAAGATTTTGGATCGCTTTTGTCGTAGGAGCCTTATGCATTTTGTGTTCAGATTTTGATCAAGTTTTGATAGGTTTTGATAATTTGGTCTCCTCAAAGCGTGACATAACACATCACACTTTCTGGGTCTGGAGTGCTGTGACGGCTCGTGTTGGTTTCCGTTCTTTCATCTGATCATCCTGCAAGCAATGTCCTCTGCCATCTAGCCGTGTCTATCCATCTATGGCTGCCGTCCAGCCAATACCCTCGCCTTCGCCCTCACCCTCGCCCACTGGGTCCTCGCACTCGCACTCGTACTCTGGCTCCTCTGCCTTTCACTCGCCCACCAAACAAACACAGCCCAATGCCCACCCGTATGCGATCAAGACCACCTCCACAGCCCTCCTCTCGCGCTCCACCTCCAGCTCGGCCCAGCATGCGTCTTCTGTGCATCGATACGTCCCTGTGTCACCCTCGTCACCCTCGGATGCGAATGGACAAGGAATAGATAAGAGCAGACACAGACCGAGCAGGCATCGCTATAGCAGGAGCTTGACGAGCGACATGCCGCTGCCTTTGCCTCCGCCGCCTGTTGCTGCCTCTTCGACATCCTATCAGCACTCGCCCTCTCCATCTCCATCGCCCTCGCCCACCCGCCCACGTGCATCTCGCAACCGCGCCTCGTCTCTCTCCAGCAGCGAGCCGGAAGACAACAACGACACCCCGCGACGACCCGTGTTGCTCCCTCCTCCCGTGTCCTTCTATCCATCCTCCTCTCACTTCATGACCCTGCCACCCGCGCAAGACCCCAACTCATGGACGCCCGAGCAGCTCGCCGCGTACCTCCAAACAAACTTGTTGTCCCTGGCTTCGATGGTCACCCCCAACGGCCGCCGCGAGGACCCGACCGCAGCTGCAACGGAGATCGCTGCGTTCGTCCGGCGGGAGGGTATATCTGGCAGGGCGTTTTCGGAGCTTACGGAGGGGGACGGGAACGTGTATGTGTCTCCTTCCTTCCTCCCTCCCTTCCTCCCTTCGACCGTACAAACGTATACTGACCCCCTTCATCAGACCCATCACCACCCCCGGGCTCAACCCGCAATACCGCCCCACCCTGCTCAACGCCTCGCGTGCGCTCCGCCAGCGCATCCTGCGCGGACGCATTTTCCCGTCCTCCGTTCCTCCCGCCTCGTCCAAGTCCAAGGTCACGTCCACGTCCAAGGCCGAGCGCGAGCACGGAGACGATGAAGACCTCGACCCAGACCTCGACCCTGATCCACACGCAACCGGAAACGGCCATGGGGCGACGACAGTGAGAAGACGCCCCCGCACGCGGAGCCGCAACCTGAGCGACGCGAGCAACTCGAGTCTGTCGAGTAATGCGTCTGCTGATAGAGGCAGGGTTAGGGATATGGTTGATGAGCTGGAGAGGACGCGTTCGCATTTGGAGGCGCGGCGGGCGGGGTCGCCTGTTAAGCGGGCTTTGTCCTCGTCGGCGTCGGGGTTTGGGATGAGTCGACAGCTGGGGCAGGGGGGGTCGCCTGCGAAACCCAGCCATGCACATGCACATGGGAGTGCCGGTGGGAGGGGGTTGCCTGTAAGGCCGAGCGTTAGTGATCTGTTTGGCGGTGGTGAGGGTGGTGAGGGCAAGAACGAGGAGGATGGAGAGAGTACGATCACAGGCGCGATGAGGCGGAATGCCAATAATGCTAATGGACATGGGAGAGAGCCGCGGTTGTTGCCTTTCCCGCCTTCGACTCCTACCGTTACGAGTGGTGCGTGGTTTTTTTTTTGGTTCAACTCGATGGGAAGCTGATTATGTGCTTTGTTTTTCTTGGGTTTTTCTTGGGTTTTTCGCTCGACTATCGTCGTCGCTCTCGTTCATCAATATCGCCGACATCACATCATATATATATATACGTTATTTGTATGTATGAACGTCGTTGACTACAGGCCCAACGCCCGCATACACGCTACATCATGCGCATATGCACACGCATGCTCTCACACCGGCGCATACGGGTACGTGTGTTCGCTCGTTGCGTCTTTCTCTGTCTCTGGGCTGTTCACTGACCTTCTTCTGTCTATCCATCCATGATTAGGCACGCAATACGCCTTACCCTCGAGCCCTTCCTCCGACCTACACCACCACCACCACCAACAACAACAACAGCAACCTCCTTTAGCTTTAGGAGACTACGAGCTCGGGTTCCGCCACGCCCACGCCTCGCCCTCGCCGTCCCAATACCCGCTGGCGAGCGCCCACTCGCAGACGTTCATCGTCAGACATAATCCCAGTCCATCCAACACCCATGCCACCGGCCAAAGCCAAAGCCAAGGCCAAGGAAGCGCCGGCAAGCAGCAGCCCCGCCTCCTGCCCTACCCGCCCGTCGTGGCAGAGACGGCGCTGTACCACCCGCGGCCGAGGCGGGTCGTCGGTGTCGGTGCGTTGGGCGTCGATTCTGATTCGGGCGAGGTTGTGGGTGGTGTGGGTGTGGGTGCGGAGGAGACGAGCGACGAGGAGGTACAGGAGGATGTGTATGAGAGTGCTGTGCAGGTGCTGAGTGCGAGTCGGTCGTCGAGTGATGGCGTACCTGGACATGGATCGAGCTCCGTTTCAGTATCCAGTTCAGGACCAGGACCAGGAGAAAGAGAGGACGCGGAACCGAGCATCGAGGAACTCCTCCAACGTCAAGAACAAAACGCACACCCGATATCGGGCGTGGAGGCGTGGGAGATGGAGTTGGGCGAGACTGTGAAGCGGATTAGGATTGGTGGTGGTGGTCATTCTACTGCTGCTGGCCATGCTGGTGGGGCTCCTTTGTCGTCGAAAGCGAGGTCTGGGACGATGGCGGAGATTGGGCGCAAAGCAGGGAGAAACACGGGGAAGACGGACAAAGATGGGACGAGGAGGGGTGGAATTAGCGGGTTGTTTGATGCTGTTGAGGATGTTGGTGTGGAGGGTGGGGTTGGTGGTGTTGGACAGGAGGATGGTTCTGCGCCGATCTCGATGTCAGCACCGGCAGAGGCAGAGGCAGAGGCAGAGGCAGCTGAAGTGGAGATAGAGCAGCGGACTGCTGAGCTCGACCACCGCGAGGAGGCGCTTGCACAACGCGAAACATCCATCGCACAGCGCGAGGCCTCCATCACACAGCGCGAAGATGCTCTCGGCTCCCGAGAGACGGCCGTGCACGTCCTAGAAAGTGACCTCGGAGCGCTGCGGACGAGGGTTAGTCTACGAGAGGACTGGACGGAGAAGAGGGAGGCAGCGGTGCAAACGAGGGAGACGATCTTGGGCGAAAGAGAGCGGGCGGTTGATGTGCGCGAGGAGGAGCTGAGAGGGCGCGAGAAGACGATGGAGGTGCGGGATGAGGGTGTTGCGAAGCGCGAAGTGGAGGTGGAGGTGGAGAGGTGCCGCGTTTTGGAGGCGGGCGTTAAAGATCAAGAGAGAGAGGAGGCTTTGGATGCACGGCTCAAGGCGCTTGAGGTGCGCGAGAAGGAAGTGGAGGAGAGGGAGAGGGAGTTGAATGCGAGGATGGTGAAAGAGGAAGAAAAGCCAAATCAGCAACAACGCCCAAGGCCGAGCACGCCTGTAGAGATCCTCCACAGATGTTGGGCTGCCCTCGTGCTCCCAATCGTAGGCGAGGCGCGTATGCCGGGGTTGTTGAAGCAGCCTTCGGTCGTTGTGGACTCTGGCTCTGGCTCCGCCGTATCCGCCTCAACGTCCACGTCTACACCCAATCTCAAACGAAAGCCGAAGCCGTACCTGGCACCGACCTGGGCCATCCGGCGCGACATGTTCCTGGGCCGCTTCACGGGTGGTTTTACGGATGGGTACCTCGTGTTGATGGGTATTGGGGTGTGTGTCGTTGTTCTGCGGCTAAGTGCTCTTTGCTCGTGCACTAAAAGCAGATACTGATACTATATTTGGTATGTGGCGCATAGAAAAACGCCTTGTTCCACGAATTGAATTGGTGGGTGCGTGGCGTACTAGCAAGGGTTCTCCCCGCCCGAAGGCCAGGGAAATCACGCGACGGGTTTGACCCCGCCGCGAAACAGGTTAGTACGTAGCCAACAAATAAATGGGTTTCTGTTGGCAAACTTTGCGTTAGCAAGGAAAGAATCACAAAGTAAAGGGCTTACAAGACACTCAGAAAATCCCTCGGAAAGCGTACCAACATGATGAAACCCTAACCACACTTCTTCCCGGAGTTGATATCGCAGCAAGTTGTTCTCCTGCAAGCCATAGAAGCGCGCTGACAATAAAATAAGCTTTGTGTTGCTAGATACTCGGGAAACAAGAACTTACCGGGAAGACAAATACCCCAGAAGTTGACATATGGCATCGGTCAAGCCCAGTCATCCCTCGTCGGAACTCATGAAGTGCAGGTAGACTAATAACGAAATCAGTTCATATTCCTCGATATTTTAAAAGGTGCAACTCACTTTCTTACAATGCACATCCTACCTTTCCGCTGAACAGTGTTTACCGGAAGCTGAAATATCATGTCATGCCAATTGTGCCCAGCCCGAGAGCCATTTACAGCCTAGAAAGATTGTGCGAGGCGAGTCCGAGGGGACTAGAATAAAATCAGTTTGTGTTTCAGAAACTTGGAAAAGGACAAACTTACTAGAAACCTTAATGAGCTTCACTGACCATGGGCGCGAGTCGCGCGACTGCGTGCGAGCATTTCCTACAAGCCAACAGGTGGTGTCATGACATTAGCACCCATGTATGGGGCCGAGAACCATAATCCCAAACCAGTCTAACAATAAAAATCAGCCGATAAGCCAGGGAATTAGATACCACCATTTGAATCCTAACCTTTTGTAGGACGCACATCCCAGCAGTGTTTTCCGGAAGTCAAAATATAGTGTCAGATTTGGCAGCACCGTGGGAATGGTATTTCCAGATGTTGATCGCATTTCGTAGCTCGTACCAAATTTCTAAAGCAATATTTAGCTTACTTCTAAAAAGAAACAAGCAAAAGAAATACCTTGGAAAATCCCAATACCTCTTTCCGTCTTCTACCCAGTCTCAAGTGTATCCAACCCTACAAAAGCAAACAAAAGGTCAGGTACAGCCAAACTTGGAATAGATAAACTGAAAACTGACCGCTAACCTTCACCATAGATCAGTGTTTTCCGGACATCAAAATATACGGTCAGAATTTCTGGACAGTACATTAGTGCCAGATCTGCAAGCAGGAACACGGTGAACATACCTTGGTGGACACAGTTGACGTCAGAAAACATAGTCTATGTTTGGCATGTACAAACACACAAGATAAGATGGCAGAGATCAAAGGAGACCGATATCGTGGTTGTCAATGACAACGACAACAGGAGGTGACCCAAAAATGTTGGAGCATAAGGACGGGGAAGATGGAGTGTCAAAACACCAGGAAAAGTTCTAGTCTTTATACCTTTTCTTTGCCGGGGCTTACCAAAGACTTCCCAGGTCCCCGTCGGCTTCGTAAAATCCCTGTGTGCGATCAAGCTCATCAAGACAAATTTCCACTCAATGCTCATCAAGAAGATCCTTCAATCTTCGACCCGAGTTTCCATTTGACAATGCCTGCAAAAGATTTACGCTGCAGGGTTGCATACATGATCACTGATCAGATCCTCAACCGATCAATTATTCACCGCTCAACACTCTCTGTCTCAAGCTATTGGCTTCAGTTTAAGTGAGAAAGTAGCCCAAGGATAACTCTAATTGTGAACACCAAACGTCCTTTACCATTTTGTTCAGGAAAGCCAGTCTGGTGGCCATGTGCTAATAGACCGGTCTTTCTGAACAAAGTGCCAATGGAATTATCCATGCCGTTCCAAAGCCCGAAATTAAGGAGCATGTAACTAAGGGTCCTATGAGTCTTTAGCATTAAGCAACGTAAACTGTGTCTTGTCGGCTCAAACTAAGAAGCAAACATTTGACTTAGTGGACAGTGAATTCATTCAACGGACTTGGTTTAATTGCTCTCATTGTGCACTCTGTCTTTTGCTTGACTTGAAAAATCTCAGAAACGAAATTTAGAGTATCGGAAAGGTATTCTGCTAGCAAATGCACATGAATGCACATTTACTGTGACACACCATTGGTCCCATGGAAGTGCGGCCAGCTGCCAGATTGATGGCAGGGATCCTGTTTCAGGAACGTGCTGCATAATTCCGAGCAATTAGTAACCTCAAACTTGCACTAAGAACTGAGCCGAGAATAATTTAGAATGAATTGCACAAGCCTTGAAAAGTGTTTATCCACTTGCCGTACTCAGTTTGTTGCTATGCCGCAGCGTCCGGATGATGCGTGCTTACGTGCCTTGGCAGCGCAAGGATTGGCCAGATGGAAGAGTCACTGTTTATGAGTATTCCTTTCCAAACACCACCGCCTACTCTGCGCCGTCACCCCTCCACTGAGCCCGCGAAAAAGGTATTTAGTTTGTATATCAACTTTCTGAACAGCCAACTAATACTTACCATCTAACTGTCTTCTTTAGTCGGTGCATCTTTTGAGTCTAACATCTCTGCGGCGTGAATATTCTGTATAATTCTCGATGTATGTACTATCTCACCTTGTTGCAAAAGATTTGACAATTTTCGCATTGATTTTGCATCCCAGAATCTCTTTGAATGCATGCCCAGCTAACCCCGACCCAGAACGCAACCAGACTGCCGCGACCCCACCCAACGCAACCCCAAATGAGTCAAACATGACCCAATACCCGCAGTGAGCCCACCTGTTGGCCCATCAGCCAGAGGTACACGACACAGAGGTACGCGCCCAGCACGAGTGATGAATTGCGATATTGATGTGGTCTTCTGTGCAGCCAGCTCTGGGTTTGAGGAAGGAGAAAAGGTTGTGCGAGAGCGAGTGTTTATGGTGGTGCCCACAGTTGGCCGTTGAAGATGAGGTGGCGGAGAAACAGCGCAGTCAGCTCTGGGGTGGGCAGACCTGCTGATCATTGATGACGGCCTACCTTTCTGTTTTAGTATCGAGAATTGAAGATATGTTTTGACTGCATACCGTCCTGAAACCAGCCAACCAGTTGCTCAATGTGAGTGATTGAAAACGGCGGAGTCAAGATCAAGAGTGCGTGCGACTCTTGCAATCAACCTCACGCTGACCAAATTCAGCAAATGCTTTGCGCTTTCGAACTGCTCATGCGGTCAACTATCAAGATATTGCTCACTCTATAATGTCCAAATTGTCATCGTAATATGGTCGTCTTCCCGATAGGTTCACATACAAATTAACAGCATAAGCGCCCAAAATGTTCCGCAGTCATCCGTTCATTTCTGTTTTCACTCAGAATCATAAATCAAATGCTATAGATATATAGATCATGACATAGATGTAATACAAATGCTAGGTGCACAAGAGACCTAAGAATGTACGGGCTGGTGATATACCGACGGTAGGCCTGGAACATCAACTCGTGAGATTTGCGTGAGTTGGAGTGCGGCGCATGTCACCATCGTGCAGCGTTCTCATTCGCAATTCAATAATATAGCACGTCTGTAACCTCATTAACTCATCACGTATCTATGGTACTCGGAATCCCGCCAACGAGAAAAAAAAAGATTCAAAGTAATCAAAATCATACCCATGTCCCCGGGACCATCTCCTCCATCCCTAATTCTCCGTTTCAGCTGTGAAAAGAAGCGTCTTTTTTCTCGGCTCGGGTAAACCTTTCCCATCAATCAGGGGTCCTGTCAGAAATTTTGAGCAAGGGACGGCAACGAATGGATCTTCAGGTTGAACAGTGCCTTCTTCTCCATTGCATTGCGCTCGAAATATCATTCTATCCATTTAGCATTCAATATTCTAGAGAGATGTATAACATACCTTGTCTTTTATTTTACATAGATGAATGGGAGGCGAGGTGAGAGCACTCGTTCGAACATCTAAGTTCTCGTTCGACTTGTCCGGATGACGCAGTGTGGCGCACTGGAAAACTTGAAATCGAGTAACAACACTAAGAACAAATTCACATAAGATATATGCCAATAACATGGAATAGAACACGGTATAATAACATTGGATGCAAAATTTCTAGCAGACGACGTACAGGAAGCCCGAGTTTTCCATCTCAAAGTGCGTTCAGCACCCTCTCCTCCATGCCCAAAACACCATTTCCTCCGTGAAAAAACAGCTAGTATCTGTTCTGAATTAACGGAACATACTCCTGTCAGGGCCTGGGGCTTGTCTTTCAAATCTTAGCACCGGAAATACTTTCTGAACCCCGGTCAACACACGTACTTACAGACACACCTAGATCACCACAACATCGATTCCACTCCACACATATCGCTATTACGAGTCTTCCAGTCACACGAGAAATGTCGGCTAATGCTCCTATTAACACCCTCGAGTGAGTACCGAGCTGCAGAACTTGGCAACCACTCACCGACATGACCCTCTCCTCGACCCCCGTTTCCGATTCCAATTGAAATCCACGGCCAACGGGGACCTCAAAAAGCACGTAAGATGCTATATATCAAGCCATCAAGGGTCCTGTCAGCCTAGAATATGTCGCCAGAACGTTTCGTCCACCCGAAATTTTCGTTGCAACTGGAGATGCAATGCAGCGCGTACGCATGGAATACGTCCTAATCGTGGATTCCCGTGGTTTCAGGGCATTAATGGAGATCGTCTTGACATTTTCGTGGGTAGCGTAGGAGCTCGGCAGGTCGATGGTCGATGCTCTGAGGGAATGTGAGTGAAGGCGATATGAGTTTTGAGAATTGCATCGACCTTTGCGCTTGAGTACAACGAATAGATTAGAATCCGGTCTGAAAAGAATAAATACTGCTTAGTTTCTCTGGTGGTAATTTGAAATCTGTTGCTCAGGCATCTCAACGAGGAGATATACAGAGCTCGACAGAGGTGGATGAGCACACAATAAGCAGATAGAGGGACGGATGGGTGGACAAGCGCCGATCAACCGCTCGCTTAGCACGAATCGGAATTGTTGGTCCAGGACCCTGCACTTTCCTTGAATCACACTGGAATTTGCACGACTCGGCTGTATTCTCCTAGACTACACATGTACGTACAAGGTATGTTGGGGTATAAAGGGAGAGGGGAATTGGCCTCATCTCCTCATCCCCTTCCTCACTCCTCTCCTCTCCTCTCCTCTCCTCTCCTTCTCATCTGCGCTCGATACTCGAGCCCTCTTCATTGTCCTCGGCGGACTAGCTGCTCGTAAGTCGTCTCACCCGCCCTCTTCTCTAGCATCGAGCTCGCCGCCAATTGTATTGCGGCGTCCGTAAGCCCCAATATCTATATATTCGTCGTCTAGTCACTGATGACCTCACGTCTAGAACATCGTATTATGCTCAGTATAGAACGCTATCATATAACTAAGTAACTAACGTTTGCACTTACCTCGGTATCAATACTGACTCTTCTCTTCGTCGCGTTCAGCAACCTCAATGATATTAATTCAGACTCGTCACCCGACGCATAAGCCGCCCATTCCTCTCTCCTGTTCCTCCGACGGCGACTGACACACTCCAGTGCGATCGATAGCACATGCGATCCCAACCCGTAAGTGTATGTATCCTTCCATCATCATTCTTCATTCTTTCACTAGGCGCTGATATCTCCTATGCCCAGCAAAACCGGAGCCATCATCAGTACGACCGTCTCACGGAGGTAAGCAAACGCCCGACACTCACCTCGATATTATACTAAAAAAATCCCTCCTGGACGTGACGTCTTAATATAGCCCTCGCAGTGCAACCTCCCGAACGCACGCCCGATAGAGCCCCGCCCTGTCCGTCTTTCTATCCCTGCCCATCTACCTACCCACCTGCCTCGCGCCGAGCATGGCGAGCCCGCCGACTTCCTTCGCGAAACCAGCCGAACGGAAGCGAACACCCCCGGAGAAACAGCAACCGACACGAGAGTAGAGGTCGTGCGTGCCCCTCGCTGTTGCGCCGCTCTCTCTCCACGGGTTGCGGAGCCATTCCGCGGGCGATGCAGGCGCTATCTGCCGTCTGCCATCCTTTCGACTCGCGATCGTTGGCAGTGTGTACGAGCTATGTACTACCTCTAGCTGCCAGATGGGTTGTTGCTGGCGATGGTTTTCATCATGAACGGACGGACGGACGGGCATGGATGATACGCCGGGTTCGACGGCACCCCGCCACCTCAAGACCTGTACGACGGACGTAGATGAGCGACAGGGCTCGTCTATGTGCTAAAATGAGCACGTACGTACCTTGGTTGCATCACCGACGAACCCGCACACTCGAGCACAGCCCGCACAGGCGACATCCAACCGACGAGCTGCTCTCGAAGCATGGAAGGAGGCGTGGGTGGGTGATCAGGATGGAACGAACGTGCAGAGGTGAGTTATCTATCGTTCGTCGCAGGCAACGAACAGCCTGCTTACCTGTTTTGACGCTCGTCTCCAGCACATCGCCGCAGTCGCAGTCGCATCCACGACCGTGCATCCGTCGCAGAACGACACGAATCGGCGCAGAGGGGTGTGTGGCGGACGCGAGACCCCGCAGAGGCAGAGACGAAGGCAGGGTGGTGGTTGCTGCTGGTACGTCGTATCCTTGGCCTTGTATACCGTGCTCGTTGACGCGCTTCTTTCTCCTACTCGGCGGCCTTCTGTCGCTCCGCCCACGCCACTGCATTCCGAGCTATCGTTAAGATCGTCCGGGGCAGAGGCCGGTGTTGCTGGTACGTTGGTGGTTCTTCCTAAGACGTTTGGAGAGGGTATTGAGCACGAGGTGGGAAGGGTTGGACAGGGTAGTCAGGGACTGGACGGCGAGAGGTCGAAGGTGGTGCTTTTGAGGAGTATATGCTCCTCCTGGGACCTTTGGCCATGTCGGGATGGGGTATCGAAGCATGAGAGATGGCGAAGAGGGAATGAATGGTGGGATTAGGGATGGCGAGAGCGTTCGATTGCCGGTCGTAGTGTGGTGTTGGGTGGGTTATCGCGCACTCGGGGTCCACTAATCCATGTTTCGTTGGGTTGTGTGTGAGGATGGAGGGTGTGTGTTCCTGCTGGTACGTTTTCGCGCCGTGTTCTTGGATTCTGGTGGCATTCATCCGGATTCTTCAGGTGTTGCGCTCGTCTAGGTCGTGTGCAAGGTGTCGAGGGCTAGAAAAGGGGTAAATAAGGTATGTACAACTAAGTATAGAGGTCGATACGTACCTTGTTTCGGTATTGGTGTTCGCGTAGCATTCGGGCAGTCTTGCGCGTTGCTCATGGTGCAGGTATGTTCTCGCGCTGTTTTCTTGCACTCTGGAGAGACTACTTTCGGTTGTGCATGCGTGTTGCGAAGCTAGGCTACTGTGCCCGCTGGCGTTAGCTACAGTGGGGTAGAGAGATGAAGAGGACGGGTGCGGAGCGCGTGTTGGGGGCTAGATAAGAGGTAAGTGAGGGGTATTCTTGACCTCTTAGATCGATGCTTACCTCGTTTCGAGAGTTGCGTCGGTCGTCTCATCGACGCCGCTGTGCATCGTTGGTGGGTACGACCACACGACGACGAGAGCTGGGCAGCGCTACTTGGTGAGTTGAGCTAGATAAGGGGTAAGTCGAGGGCGAAAGCGTGACATAACACATCACTTTCTGGGTCTAGAGTGGTGTGACGGGTCGTGTTGAGTTGGTTTCCGTTCTTTCATCTGATCATCCTGCTAGCAATGTCCTCTGCCATCTAACCGTATCTATCCATCTATGGCTGCCGTCCAGCCAGTACCCTCGCCTTCGCCCTCACCCTCGCCTACTGGGTCCTCCCACTCTCACTCGTACTCTGGCACCTCTGCCTTCCACTCGCCCACCAAACAAACACAGCCCAATGCCCACCCGTACGCGATCAAGACCACCTCCACCGCCCTCCTCTCGCGCTCCACCTCCAGCTCGGCCCAGCATGCGTCTTCTGTGCATCAATACGTCCCTGTGTCACCCTCGTCACTCTCGGATGCGAATGGACAAGGAGTAGATAAGAGCAGACACAGACCGAGCAGGCATCGCTATAGCAGGAGCTTGACGAGCGACATGCCGCTGCCTCTGCCTCCGCCGCCTGGAGTTGCCTCTTCGACATCCTATCGGCACTCGCCCTCTCCCTCTCCATCTCCATCGCCCACCCGCCCACGTGCATCTCGCAACCGCGCCTCGTCTCTCTCCAGCAGCGAGCCGGAGGACGACAACGACACCCCGCGAAGACCCGTTTTGCTCCCTCCTCCCGTATCCTTCTATCCTCCTCCTCTCACTTCACGGCCCTCCACCTGCGCAAGACCCCAACTCATGGACCCCCGAGCAGCTCGCCGTGTACCTCCAAACGAACCTATTATCCCTCGCCTCGATGGTCACCCCCAACGGCCGCCGCGAGGACCCGACCGCAGCCGCAACGAGATCGCTGCGTTCGTCCGGAGGGAGGGTATATCTGGGAGGGCGTTTTCGGAGCTTACGGAGGGGGACGGGAACGTGTATGTGTCTCCTTCCTTCCTCCTCCCTTCCTCCCTTCGACCGTACAAACGTATACTGACCCCCTTCATCAGACCCATCACCACCCCCGGGCTCAACCCGCAATACCGCCCCACCCTGCTCAACGCCTCGCGTGCGCTCCGCCAGCGCATCCTGCGCGGACGCATTTTCCCATCCTCCATTCCTCCCGGCTCGTCCAAGGCCAAGTCCACGTCCAAGGCCGAGCGCGAGCACGGAGACGAGGAAGACCTCAACCTCGACCTCGACCTCGACCCAAACACAACCGGAAACGGGGTGACGACAGTGAGACGACGCCCCGCACGCGGAGCCGCAACCTGAGTGACGCGAGCGACTCGTCGAGTCTGTCGAGTAATGCGTCTTCTGAGAGAGGCAGGGTTAGGGATATGGTTGATGAGCTGGAGAGGACGCGTTCGCATTTGGAGGCGCGGCGGGCGGGGTCGCCTGTTAAGCGGGCTTTGTCCTCGTCGGCGTCGGGGTTTGGGATGAGTCGACAGCTGGGGCAGGGGGGGTCGCCTGCGAAACCCAGCCATGCACATGCACATGGGAGTGCCGGTGGGAGGGGTTGCCTGTAAGGCCGAGCGTTAGTGATCTGTTTGGCGGTGGTGAGGGTGGTGAGGCAAGGATGAGGAGGAGGGAGAGAGTACGATCACAGGCGCGATGAGGCGGAATGCCAATAATGCTAATGGACATGGGAGAGAGCCGCGGTTGTTGCCTTTCCCGCCTTCGACTCCTGCCGGTACGAGTGGTGGTGCGTCGATTTTCTTGTTCTTTTTTGGGTATTCAACTCGATGGGTGGGATGAGAAGCTGATTATGTGCTTTTTTTTTGCTTGTTTTTTCTTGGGTTTTTTGCTCGATTATCGTCGTCGTCATTCTCGCTCTCGTTCATCAATATCGGCTACATCACATCGTTCGTCTACGTTATTTGTGTGATATGAACGTCGACTACAGGCCCGACATCCGCGTACCCGCTACATCATGCACATTTGCACACGCATGCTCTCACACCGGCGCATACGGGTACGTGTGTTCGCTCGTTGCGTCTTTCTCTGTCTCTGGCTGTTCACTGACCTTCTTCTGTTTATCCATCCATGCATCCTTAGGCACGCAATACGCCTTACCCTCGAGCCCCTCCTCCTCCCACCAACAACAACAACCTCCTTTAGGAGACTACGAGCTAGGGTTCCGCCACGCCCACGCCCCGCCCTCGCCGTCCCAACAACACCCGCATGCACAGCCGCGATTACCACACCCAAATGCCCACTCGCAGACGTTCGTCGTCCGACATAATCCCAGTCCTTCTAACACCCATACCACCGGCCAAAGCCAAAGCCAAGGCCAAGGAAGCGCCGGCAAGCAGCAGCCCCGCCTCCTGCCCTACCCGCCCGTCGTGGCGGAGACGGCGCTGTACCATCCGCGGCCGAGGCGGGTCGTCGGTGTCGGTGCGTTGGGTGTCGATTCGGGCGAGGGTGCGGAGGGTGTGGGTGCAGAGAAAGAAATGGGGATGACGACGAGCAGCGACGAGGAGATGCAGGAGGATGTGTATGAGAGTGCTGTGGAGGCGCTGAGTGCGAGTCGGTCGTCGAGTGCTGGTGGTGGTGGTAGTTCGAGTGCTAGGGCGAGGGGGGTTGGTGGCGTACCTGGACCAGTTTCAGGATCGAGTTCAGGAGGTGTAGGAGAAGGACCGAAAGAAGGAGAGGACGCGGAACCGAGCATCGAGGAACTCCTCCACCGCCAAGGACAGAACGCACACCCGATATCGGGCGTGGAGGCGTGGGAGATGGAGTTGGGCGAGACTGTGAAGCGGATTAGCGGTGGTGGTGTTACTACCAGTGGTGGTGGTGGTCATTCTGCTACTGCTATTATTGCTGCTGGCCGTGCTGGTGGGGCTCCTTTGTCGTCGAATGCGAGGTCTGGTAGTGGGACGATGGCGGAGATTGGGCGCAAAGCAGGGAGAAACACGGGGAAGACGGATAACGATGGGACTAGGAGGGGTGGGATTAGCGGGTTGTTTGATGCTGTTGAGGATGTTGGCATGGAGGGTGTGGATGGTGATGGTGGACAGGAGGACGTTGCTGCCCCGATCTCGATGTCAGTTCCAGCAGAGGCAGAGGCGGCTGAAGCGGAGATAGAGCAGCGAACTGCTGAGCTCGACCACCGCGAGGAGGCGCTTGCACAACGTGAAGCATCCATCGCACAGCGCGAAGATGCTCTCGTCCAGCGCGAAGATGCGCTCGACGCCCGAGAGACGGCCGTGCACGTCCTAGAAAGTGACCTCGGAGCCCTGCGGACGAGGGTTAGTTTGCGAGAGGACTGGACGGAGAAGAGAGAGGCGGCGGTGCAAATGAGAGAGACGATCTTGGGCGAAAGGGAGCGGGCGCTTGATGTGCGCGAGGAGGAGTTGAGAGGGCGCGAGGGTGCGGTGGATGAGCGCGAGAAGACTTTGGAGGTGCGGGATGAGGGTGTTGCGAAGCGCGAGAAGGAGGTTGAGGTGGAGAGGCGCCGGGTTTTGGAGGCGAGGGATAAAGATAAAGAGAGAGAGGAGACTTTGGATGCACGGCTCAAGGTGCTTGAGGTGCGCGAGAAGGAGGTGGAGGAGAGGGAGAGGGAGTTGAATGCGAGGAGGCAAGAAGAAGAAAAGCCAAATCAAGAACAACGCCCAAGACCAAGCACGCCTGTAGAGATCCTCCGCAGATGTTGGGCTGCCCTCGTGCTCCCAATCGTAGGCGAGGCGCGTACGCCGGGGTTGTTGAAGCAGCCTTCGGTCGTTGTGGACTCTAGCTCCAGCTCAGCCACGTCCGCCTCAACGTCGACGTCTACATCCACTCTCAAAGCGAAGCCGAAGCCGTACCTGGCACCGACCTGGGCCATCCGGCGCGACATGTTCCTGGGCCGCTTCACGGGTGGTTTTACGGACGGGTACCTCGTGTTGATGGGTATTGGGGTGTGTGTCGTCGTTCTGCGGGTGCTGGGGAAGAGGGGGTGGGGTGTTCGGAGGTGATGGACGTGGGGTGTTCGGACGTTCAGTCCCTTAGTTAGGGTCGACAATTGCCAATAGTCAGCTCCATTCATTCCCTTCTCTCGATAATCTGTTGTCAGCTTACGGCTCTCGGTTTCCGGTTTTCTAGTTTTCACCTTCCTTTATTTATTCGTTCGTACTTGCTTTATTTATTCGCTCGTGTCTCTATATCCTCCTGCTTTTGCTTTTACGACCCTTGACGCCCTTGCGATACATTGAATCCTTACGACCCGCGACGACGATACCTCTACTATTACAACTGCTTACGATTTGTTCTCGAACCCTTGCATACTCAAATATGATATGAATAAAGTACTTGCCTTGTTGCATTCTGACGCCTGCTTTGACTTGAAGTTCAAGTTGAGGGTGTATGATTTTTGTTGTGTGGAAGACAATAGGATATTATGTATAACGAACGCTCTGTGAATGATTATTGCAAATCGAGCAATAATATATTATTTGTGCTACACACTGCAATGGTTTACCTCGAAAAGGACTCAAGGATACCTTTGCTAGAAAACATCGATTGTCCTTGTTCTTTGGGGGTTTTCGTTAAGCATACACCACCGGCACGTAATTAAAATTCGGAACATCCCTTGGATGGCAGCGACAACATCCGGCTGAAGATAACAGCTGCGAATGGTCAACTTTGTGAACTTTGGGAAACCACGAATGGCCGCAAGGATATCTTCAGTGGCTTCAGGGCCCAGTAGAAGCTTTACCGTCGGGCATCTATGCAAAAACGCCATCCGCATTATAATAGGAGACAAAGGCACAGTAGACACAAGCGTGAAGGAAGACAGGTCATAGTATCGTTGGAAAAACTCCGCACTGGGCGTTAGCGTGTCGGGTAAGTCGCACTCACTCCCTTCGCACACTTTTTTGATGTCGGCCGTTTTGACATTGGGGCAGGCGTGCAGGAGCGCGACAGTGTCGTCGGTGCTGATGAAGCACCCAGAAATCTTGAGCACCGTGAGTCGATCCGACAGTAGGCCCCTGAAGGTCAGAGCGAACAAGCAGAAATCCCCGTCCCAGTTGAACTCGAGAATCCTATCAGCATCTCGCAGGTCGATGACACCGTCCTCAACAGACCTTCTGAGGTTGCGCACCACCAAAGGGACCGAGATAGAAATACGCTTGAAGCTCGAGAGCGGTTTGTGTGGGACTAAAGTGCCACTGCTGCATCGCGTTAAAATGGTCTCGCTGAGATGACGGAACAGCGCATGAAGAACACACCGCCCCTCACCCCTTCTGGATCAGAGAGAGAGGACACCCAGTCGACGAGGAGCGTATTGGAATGCTCGCCGTGGGTCTTCTGCGAGAATATAACCACCATGGGTTTGACCAACTCCCACCTGAATTGTTCCAGCAGTCCGCCGATATGCACCTTCAACACGCGCGGCAGCGGCGGGGTGAGACCCTTCAATCGGATGGCCTTAGTGGAATACATTTTGCCGCTGGTACCCTGAGATTCAGAGTTCCCTTGCACGGCTGGAGTCGAACGAGAGTTACTTCGCGTTCCCGACTCGACGCAGGATGTCTGGCCGTGCCACTGAGCACCACGCCACTGCTCTGAACTTATGATGGAGGGCTCGGGAAGAACACCACGTCGAGGAGGAGTTGGTCGCCCGTATGCAGCTCCAGAATATATCTGAAAAGGTGCTCGAGCTTCGGTGCTGGTTCGCGTTACAGATGCAAGAGGTTGGGACGCATTGTTAGACCAAGGGTCTGCATTATTGCGAGATTTGCTGCTGGTTCGCATTACAGATGCAAGAAGTTGGGAGGTATTGTTGGTCGACCAAGGATCCCCATTATTGAGACTAGGTGCTCTAGTTTTGCTGCTGGTTCGCGTCACAGATGCAAGAACTTGGGGGGCATTGTTAGCCCAAGGATCGATATCTGCATTATTGAAGCGAGGGGCGTCGGGAGGTTTGACAGTGTTGTAGCGGGTGGAATGACCCAGAGGAGTGACAGGGTGGATATCCCGAGTTGAGTGCCACATGATGTTGTTGAGGTTCAGAGAGAGTGTAAGAGAATTGACGTTCCTCGTGACAACACCGTCTTCTTGGAGCATCATTTTTATAGCAGAACAAAGTGGTCAAAGTGGCGTTGTCTTTTTCTGTAAGCAACTGCCCGCAGGAATGCATGTTGGGGCCGGTCGGGTAGAAACCGCTGTAAACAGGGATCCAGGTGATGCTTGAATTAGCTTTGAAACGACCATGTGGTCCAAAGTTGGTCCTTCCGTCAACCTAAATTGGACATGGCACCAAGGCGTTAAAATCCCTAAATTTCAAGCCATCTTATCGAACAAGATAAGCGCTGTCTGAATGTCCAAATCGTCCAGTTATGTAGCCTGGGCCTGATGCGTTGCACGACAGAAGACCTTGCGGAAGCATAAACCGGAAAGATCCCATCTACACAACAATTCCTTGCAGACGAACGACCAACGAAACCTATTCCTTACTCCTGATAAAAGGAGATCTATTATATTAATACATGTATTATGAATTGTTCCACCATTAAACCTCTAAAAAAAGCTCGCCCACTGTGATGATGGGCTCTTGATTAGATTTCGAAATAAAAGTGTGGAAAACGTCGATAGCGCAAAATTGTGACTCGCTTCGCTGTCGTCCTCAATCTAACTCGAAATGTAGATGAGTTGAGATATTTCATATATTGCATTTGGGATATCTAGATGAAATAGGCAGGGTCAACAACAGGAACATGGACAAATTCCTCGAATCTGCCTACATGCAAAGCGATAAATACATCAACTCTAGCCACCTCTCCCAGCCATTTTCCCATACAATAGACTTGCAGCATCATAGATTCAGCGGAGACGGTCGTCGCCGTGTTTGCACCATCTGAGGAACTGGTGAAGGCACCGGCGCAGGAGGAGCGAGGATCTTGCTCTGTTTCGATTTGGAACCAAACAGTGCTTGCAAATCTAATTCAAGCGACGATCGTTAGAAAAACTGCATCATGACTACGAAAACGAAGCGACGCACTAATGCAACCACAAAACAAGCGCGGTGGTTTCTCCTCCTCTTCCTGTTGTTTGTGATTCACGACGTCGAGTGGGAAATTCTTGTGGACACTGTCTGCACTATACAGGCTCAGGCTCGAAGTATCGCTAGGGGTAGGGCTTGGCGGAGAAGGATGAGTTGACATCTCCTGCTTCGCGCCCGGTTGAGCTGTCCCAGGGTACTGCGGCTGAGTCGGTGGATGATGCTTCGTATTGAGAGTCAAAGGTGCAGGAGGCTGGGACCTCGGACGCTGCGCGCCCGCCAGCGGACGACGCGCTTCCGGAGGAAAAGGAACCCTTGCCTCAGAAGGGCCCTTGGGTTGGATGGGCCTTTCCGGGGTGAGGGGATACGAAGGACTCTGGAAAGCCATGTGCGGCGCAAGCGGAGGGAAACCCATAGGAGGGAGGCCTAGGGGTGAAGGACAGCGCGGTGAGTACGGCTGACGCGGCCTCGGCGAAGGCGCAGCTCGTGCAGACATGACTTTGGTCGTAAGAGGCGTTATAATCGTTAGAAGGCAAGGAATAAGTCTTTCGAGGTGGATTGGCTTGTTCGAACCAGCGAAACAAGAGGGTGGAACTCAAAGCATCAAGCTTTTCGTTTTATACCATCACTGCCATGCACTGCTTTTTTTCTCAGGATCCGGTGGGTGCACGGCCACATCACCCGCCAATCATATGCTCTCTTTTTGTGTTGCTTAACGACGTACACTACAGTCGGCAGCAGAGGTGCTTATAATAAGTCATATGCATTAATCACTTATCGTAAGGTCGAGAATGGCGGTCAAGGGACAGAGACCCGCAGAATGATAATGAACAGCATCCGTTTTGGTTTGAATATCCAATTGCAAACCGGCAAGACAAGAAGTTCAATGATCGGACGACGATGACTCGAGTTGACGAAATGTTAGGCTGATCCGGCCCTCTTTCACCCTTGGTTCTCTGAAATGCATAGTCAATGATGATAGGTGAGCGCGATTAAGTGGAATAAGTTTATACTTGGGAATCTCGTGTTTCCAGTATCTTTGAGTCTCTCCTTGCATAACGACTAAAGATCCAGAGTCCAGCGTCCAGCTCTTGCGATCCACGAAAGCTGGGATCGGCTGTCTCTGTCCTTTGGGCGAATTTGCTTCAGGCTCGAGCTTTGAAGACTCTGGCATCGATTTTGACGTCCTGTCGGGAGACTGAGCTCCCTTCGACCGTCTGTCACGGGTCATAATAAAAGTCCTAGATGCGCCAAGTGAAACACTCGCAATGACCCTACAGAGCAGAAGGAGAAATCAGCTAGTATCCGTAAAAAGGTGTTGAACGACCAGTCTAACTTATTCTCAATATTGTCTCGATGATTACCGATGTATACTTTCCCGTCCTCGTACAGATTTAACATGACATGGTTGAACTTGACCGCTAGACGTTCTTCCACTTGGTCCTGGATCTCCCGCAGAACAGCCGGGTACTTGTATTTCATATCGACAATTTTCCCACTATACTTCAAGATTAGCTTCGGGTCGGTCGAATACGCTATAGGTTTGTTAGTTCGTGATGTGAGAATATTACAATGGCGGTGATGTATCTCTATGCAGTACGTACCTGCGATCTTCCTGGACTGAGTTACTTCACGTCCATACACCTTCAATTTGGGTTGATACCCTATTCGGCTCCAAGTGAGCACCACAACACCTCAGTTGACAGGAGGGAGGGACATGCAGCTATCAAGGGCTAAAAGCGCCGAGTACCATCTGTCTGCAGTGTCCTTCGGGATGAAAGACGCCATATAGTAAACTTCGGAGTTCGGCATGTCTTCCATTCTGTATTCATCGAGGTTTGAAACTTGGGTGAACATGGGAGAGGGAAGCCTTTGTGCATCTTGGGTAACAGGAAGACGTGTCCTTGATTGTGCGCTCATTGTGATGGGATTGTTCTGTTGGTAAGGTGAGTGGGTGCATTGTGGGGTCGGGTACAAGGTACCTGTAATGAGCAGACGAGATATTGAAGGAAAACTGGGAAAGACTGGGAATAACGCAAAATGGGAACCTGAGTGAGAGTCTGAAATACCTGAAATACCGTCGACATCCGAGTCATGATCAGCGATGTCAAGCGTCTATCGGACATCCGGCCGGCTCATACACTTTGTGTGGGCAAGTGATTTGATCGCGCATCTGGTGGGAAGGGATTTATAATGCGGAACTCGGCAGATCTGGATCTGTTCCATCGACTCCCGACAGATTTTTCTAGTTCTCAACGCTACGATGACACGAAGGAGGAGGTCATCCAAGAGGTATTAGAAAAACACGCAATATACGCTATTCTATCGCATACCTGGCTCCAAAATCAGCCTGACGCAACGTACCGCGCCT
Organism: Flammula alnicola; assembly: GCA_015499995.1. Taxonomy (NCBI): domain Eukaryota; kingdom Fungi; phylum Basidiomycota; class Agaricomycetes; order Agaricales; family Strophariaceae; genus Flammula; species Flammula alnicola. Next base: position 77,790 of record JADNRV010000156.1, on the reverse strand, counting down.
CCAACTAGCAGACATGCAACTACATCTCTCTTCACATATCCCGGAAAGACCGACATGCATATATTTAAATATGGCCATTGTCTATTCAGGATTTTAGCAACATCAGTGCCTCCCTCGCGAACCTGACGTATTTTTCACTTGTCCAAGATGTCACCTACTACATACATACATGTGTCTATTGGAAAATTATCCACGCCTCTTTTCCAATGGGAAACCAAGAAGACGCTCTCAGCGCCCGACCTCCAACCCCAAACACAACCAATCAATTACTACTTGCAGAGAGCTTTTCGTACAGAATAGAGACTTCGCTCTTCCTGATCCTCCTGTACCTAGACATCTCTTCTTTCTCCTAACCCCGGCCGCCTTTTACAGACAGCCAGCCATATCGATACATTACATTTTTTGAGGGTCAGTGCCACCTTAAACATCTTCGTTAGACCGAGATCGATCTCTGTATACCTAGACGGAGATCTATCCAAATGCCCTCTCGATCAAGACGAGCCATCTGTGAATAGACACACTTGCGCCCCAATGGTTACTCGCAACTGTCCTCATCCGGAAAAATCATCAGCCTCAGGATTCCGTTCGATGCGCATAGTGGCGCGGTCAAGACTCCTCCCAGGACAAGCATCCAACGCCGAGTCCAACTTTTACGATCTCCTATCGCCCTCTTAATTCTGTGTATCCTCTCACGACGAACCTTGTGCAGTGAGCCTCTGAATCTAAAGCGCATAATCGTAGGGCAGTGAGAGTCGCTTTATACTACTTAGCTAAGATAGTAGATTAGATTAGATCTCGTATGACTCTGCCGATCACCGACGTGCCTGATGCTTTACGATTTGTTTTATACAATTCCAAGCCCCATGCGTGGTGCTTATAGACATATACAATTTATGAATATGCAGTCATAACGCGCTATCAGGCGAGTCTTGAAGCTTGAGCTTGAGCAATGAGCGTGATAATCTCATTTTTTCGAAGGGTTCGTAGGAATCACTGATGTTCACGTGTGCCACGCGCGCGAACCGCGAGACCAACTCGAGACGCGTACATATCGCAGAGGTGATCACATTGGCCCAACTCACCATAGTTTTATTTTATATTAAGCGGCCTATAGAATCGCCATAATTATTTAACTCAGAGCTCAGTTCTCGTCCACGTGCATGTCTGTAACAACAGATCTCGAGCACCAAGCTGGAGGAGGGGGGTTCCAGGGGGGTCCCTTACTTTCGCATTTTCCGCCCATAAATCAGCGACCGAGTCCCTGTCCTGTCTATTTATCTGTCTCTTCTATCTATGCCCTTGCCATCATTTCGACGAGGCCGGGAATAATCCATGTGATTTGGAAGGTGGAAGACGAGTGGCCCATGTCCGCCATGCCCTGGACGTCCCAGAACCTTGCTCCCACCCATCTCTTTGGCCCTGCTTGTCCGTTAGATGTTGTCGAGATTTTTCTATAGGTTTACCCTGCCCACAGCCACTCTAGACTAGAACACAACTAGGTAGAGCGTAATTTACACCTCAGGAGGAATGATGGGTGGAATACGGAACATTGGAAGATATAATGGACAGATAGAATATGGAAACGTTGGTGGTTACTTACAAGGAGACTAGTCGCACAAGCATAATTTGTAGGCTCGGAGATTGACCGTAGATTTGTCTTTGTCATTTATCATTTTTTTCACCCTAAAACGCTCAGCCTGGGTGGGAATTTTTTTTTTGGGTTTGGAACCATCAGCAGCTCATTGAAATACAATCGCTAAATTGCTCTTATCTTCTGCCTTTAACACCTCCGTTTACAACATCGAAGTATTCTCGGATTACAGTCAGGCAGATGCGTCAGTGGTATCACGAATTCTTCAGACTTTATTGACGAGAGGCGCCTCTCAAGAGCACGCGAACACCAAGGAACGAGCAAAGAAGAAGACAAAACAACAAAGCGGTGTACTACCAAGAAAGGTATGTTCTGGCAAATGGGTCCTGAGTAGGACCGAAATATTTCTTTGCTGATGGCCCATTGTTTCCGGACGACGCCTTCTTTGTTCGCGAAATGGACCCAAATCCAGTTGTCAACCATATATTTCCTAATCGATAATGTCTTTGCTCAACTTTTCTTTCCCTTCCGCGCAGCGTTTACGCTTGACCTTCAGGACTGATCCACATAAAATCGTCTTTGCGCAAGTAGGTGAGCACCGGGGGATTATACAGCCTCTATCGATTGCGTGGACTAACGAACTAAAATCCCCCCTCTTTTCTTCTTTTCTTTTCGGCCGGTCCGTCTTTCCAGCTTCAATTCAAGATCCCACTCATGCACGACGTTTTTCTCGCCTCTTGGGCAACTCTCGAGGACATCGACACTCCCCTTTATCTAGAGTCGGTGAACGGGCCAATCCCTGGCAGCAGCACTGGCAAACGCAGTTCTTTCAGCTCCCTCGACCGATGGTTCGGTAACGACAGTTTGTTATATTCGGCAGATGGCTTTGAACGGGAGATTATCGATGATCCCTTGGACTCTTTCTTCAGTGGTTGCGACTACGAGGAGCTTGAGTCCTCTGAGTGCGTGGTATTATCGACAGGCCTCGTGTGCGATCGCGTTCTGACTGTGTTTTTCTCATGCAGAAGCTCACCAGTAATAACGGAGACATCGTTGGGCGAGCACTATTCCCAAAGCGAGGTGGATCGAGACGAGCAGGCCTCCGAGTAAGTGCCTTTGTCCGATGGCTGTAAGCTACCATTTTGACTCTTTGAGCAGGCCGGTTCACTTTTCACAGACCGCAACTGGTCAGCACGAGCTGGGCTCCGAGTAAGGGACATTGTCAGATGGCTGTGAACTGTCATTTTGATTCTTTTAACAGGCCGGCTTACGTTCAACAGTTTTCAGCTGAGGAGCAGGCCTTCTTCGAGTAAGTAAGCCCGTCACATGTCTGTGAGCTACATTCTGAACATATTCTTCTTTCGGCAGGAACGAAGACGAGGCAGAAGCCTACACCGCGGATGAGGTCGATGTCAATCAGGCACTAGATTATGAGAAGGACTTCGACGACGAGAAGGATGCTGACTACGAGACCGACTCCGAAATTTACGAGAAGGACGCCGATTTCGAGCCTGAGTCTGACGACCAGGAGGACGAGGACCGCCACGAGATATCCTTCCAGTAGGTTCCACCATCGTACGCCTATATAAGTTGGTTTCAGACTCATTTTATCCCTTGTCAGAAGCCCAGCAAGGACGGCTAGGACGCGTAGCGTCAGCCCTGGTGTTAACGCACTCGTTAAGACCGAGTGTGCCGCGTAAGTGCTATCGTTAGGCGACTTTCAAGCGGGTTCTTATCCTTTCTTCCTCTACCAGCCAAGCGACATCGCTGAAAGCCAAGCGGACGCGCGAGGCCTCGCCATCGAGACCGTCGAAGAAACGCAGGACGTCAACAGTTCCTACTGACGAGGTCGCGTCCGATCCGGAAACCGCGCTGGCGATACAAGACGAGCGCGACGTTACAGACCAGCTGGCCTACTGGAAATTGAAGGATCGAGGAGAGGCGGACTCGTCTCTCTACTCCAGCAACAACATGCATGGGTGCGAGCTCAGGTACAAGTGCAATAGGCGGGGCTGCCGGCGAGTGTGCAAGAGCAAAGGCGACGTCAAGAAACACGTCTTGACCCATGTAGGAGGACTCAAGGACCGTTGCGTCCTCTGCGAGAAAGGTTTTGCGCGCAGGGATTCGGTAAAGCGGCATTTCAAACTTTGCCATCCGCGTATTTTCAATAGGGTGTTTCCGGCTTCTGACCCGAAGGAGCCTTCAAATCCCAAACTCAAGAACATCAAAACCAAAACCCAGAAGCCCGCAGCCTTCAACAAGTCCAGGAGATCTCGTCGATGAGATTCTTATAAAACTGGTGATACACTGTGCCTCCCTGTGAATTTCTCGTAGACTCTCACCCATGTAGCAATTATTTTATGGTTTGATATACTGTATCAACACTGTCACATTCCAACTGTATCATTCATTATTCAGGTGATTAGTCTATATAGCCATGGCCGTCAGCGCCTGGCGCCCAGGAGTCACTCGGTCAAGTTTTCATGGGCGTTATATACTGACAAGAAAGATGAACAACTTGAAGCTTGAAGTTTGGCCTTTGCGTGCACGTGTTATAACTCAACAACGCAAGATCCAGAAAAGGGCCCGATATATTTTTAGCATCCAATCCGAAACACGAGTGTCCTGCTCCTCCTGGGTCTGAACGTTGAACGTTGGGCTATGGCCTCCTTATTCACGCGCCTCCCGTCTCTTCGAAAGCTTCCAGTCTGCTGTAGGTTTCCCGCGGGCGTAGGTATCAACCTCCAAGGATATCGAAATCCAGCATCCTCGGTCGCTTTCTACACCACCAACTCCAGCAGAGACAGAACAGTCAATGTTCCCAACATCAGGCTCAACAATGGCAGGGAGATTCCACAAGTCGGGTGCGTATTTTGACTCGGTGGCTAGGAGGTTCTCATCAGACAATGCTTAACAGGTTCGGGTTGTGGAAGGTCACCGAGAATACGGCGGGCGTCGTCTACGACGCAATCAAGGCTGGTTACAGGCTCTTCGATGGGGCTTTTGGTGTGTAACCTTGAATGGGTTCCATTACTAGAATTTCTAACGACATTAGCTCATAGATTATGGGAACGAAAAAGAGGCAGGAGCGGGCATCAAGCGTGCTATCGATGAAGGCATAGTGAAACGTGACGACCTCGTCATTGTCTCTAAGCTGTGGACCACGTTCCACGAGAAGGAGCGTGTCGAACCCATTACCCGCCAACAGCTGGAATGGTGGGGTATCGAGTACGTTCTGCATTACATTGTGCCGTAAAATTGAACCCTTGTCATGATGTTTCAGCTACTTCGACGTCTTCTACGTGCACTTCCCGATCGCTCTGCAATACGTCGACCCAAAGGTCAGGTACCCCTCAGGCTGGACTACCCTTGATGGAAAAGTCAAGCAAAGCAAGGCAACAATTCGGGAGACCTGGCAAGCGATGGAGAGCCTCGTCGACATCGGCCTCACCAAATCAATTGGTATCTCGAACTTTCAGAGCTCCCTTATCATGGACCTTCTTCGATATGCGCGTATCCGCCCCGCACTTCTCCAAGTCGAAATCCACCCGTACCTCGTCCAAGAGGAGCTTGTGACGTACGCACAGTCGGAGGGCATCGCTGTGACTGCTTACTCTTCGTACGTCCAGTTCAAGCATCCGAATGACTCACGTATTTAAATTGATTCCATCGCGTGTGAATAGATTCGGACCTCAATCCTTCGTACAACTCAAATTTGACAAAGCCATCGATTGTCTCAAGCTGTTCGAGCATCCCGTCATCACCGCGATCGCAGGCAAACACAACAAGGCTCCCGCACAGGTTCTCCTTCGATGGGCCACCCACCGGGGACTCGCTATCATCCCCAAAACCTCCCATAGCGCACGCCTGATCCAAAATTTGGAATGCACGTCCTTTGATCTGTCTCCAGAGGAGGTGGCCCAGATCTCTGGCTTGGATAGGAATTTGAGGTTCAACAACCCTCCGGATGTAAGTCGCCTTTATTAGGCTCAGCTGAGGAGGATTGGATTGCTGATACGATAGGGATCAGTATCTCGGCGCCCTCCATATTTTTGCCTAGAACGCCGCGAGGGGTAGGTCGGGCCTCGGCGCCTAAATTATGAATAAGCTGTATCTGAAAGCAGGAATGTAACGCGATTAATGCCAAACGCCGGTGATTACATTATAGCTGCGAAATGCGAATGTGGCGAACGCCTCAGAGAAAACGAGAGGAAAGAGCGACCACAAAGTCGTCGAGTGATCCACGCCGTACCGGGATTCGGCCCGGAATCCAAGTACAGCACCGTCATATTAGGATTCTCTTCACACATTTCCTCGTTCATTTGTGATGCCGGTGAAGTTATGTACTCTCGATAAAGTCAAGTATTCCCCTGTCCAATTTCCCATTGCTTAATAAAGGCTTGCTCGGACCAGTTCGCCCTGAGGCACAACTGTCCAATAACCATGGAGCAACCACGGGTTAAGCTTAGTTCCTGCCGTTCGAGCTTTGGCTTCCATTCAAGCCTTCATTCTCGAGGAAAAATACCGGCTCCTCCTTTTGAATATACGGGCGCTTGATAATGCCGCTGCCACTGCACATGAGCGCCAAAATATTTGCGCAATTTAGTAATCGGCATTTCCGGGCGCCAAAATAAAGTTTGTCACATCACGACTTGTGGATGTCTAATTTTGTCGTCCTCGTTTTTCAATTCGATCGCCTGCAGATTCTGAACAGGATGCTTTCTACTCCAAAACGTCGGAAGATGTTATCTAATCTAATCTCCGCGATCCTAACGATCCGATTGATCAGGAAATCACTGAGACTATGTAATGGAACATTAAAAACATTCTAGGTGAAACACTAAGGAACATTAACGCCTCGATTTTCTCATTTCCGAGCCAATCATTGCCGTTGACAGCTATTTGTGACGCCTCCTGGCCCGTCTGCTATAAAACGGCGGTTTCGGGCGCCTGCACTACGTGTCGTGTCTTCCTCCTCTTTTAATCACCCCTCCTCATTGAATCCCAACACGTTTGACGTTTGAATGTGCTCCGCCATTGCCATCTTGTAACGTTGTATCTTCTCGCATGTCAATGCTTGCCACTCATATCTCTGCAGCAGATTCGTTGGCGATGAACGCCACTCCCGACCCATGTCATCAGCCTGAAGTAAATTTACGTGGTGCGTATTTCATTCACGCACTTTTATTTGGGTGTTTTTCTAACGAAAATCTTACTATCAGTAGATAATCACGTTCGCGACATCGATGACTATCCTCACACGTTCCCAGACGATGATCCTCCACCTCGGATCTCGGGTGCAATCATCATTCCTGACGACATTTTATCAGAGATATTCTACGCAGCATTGTACCAAGAAGAAGATGGAGCAACTGATTTTGATTCTACAGTACCCATGGTCTCTTATCTCTCCAATACAGATCCTGTTCAACTCGGCCATGTTTGCTCCCATTGGAGGACGGTAGCCCTTGGTACGAGCAAACTGTGGTCTAGTGTTTGCATTGATCATCCAAGGGGCTCACACGTCAATTTGACGAAACTCTGGATGGAGCGAGCAAAAACCCATCCGCTCAAGCTCACCATCAAGACGGAGGTGTTTTTACCCATCGATCCCTCGCCATTCCTCGAGATCCTCGAAATATTGATAACGAAGCTGGAATACTGGAAAGAGATAGATTTTGACCTCCCACAGGAAGTCATCTTAAATTTCTCCAAAATTCTACAACAACGAAGAACAGAATTCCAACAGTTGGAATCTGCTACCATTTCTGTTCACAGCAGGCAGCGTCATTTTTATAAAATTAAAGACCACGATTCCAGCACGCAAAGTCCTATAGACTCCATCTGGGAAGCGATTCATTCTTCCTCTTCGCTAAGACACGTCAATTGGAAGAACTTATATGAAGGACGACCGCTTCCGAATCATTGTCCATGGAATAGGTTAACACGGATTAAGCTGGATTACCACATTGCAATCGACAAACTGCTCGAAGTTTTGTCCCTGTCACCCAACATGGAGGATTTCCGTGCAGGAGGTTTATCTAAATCTTTCGTGTCGACGAGGACGGTATACCCGACGCCGATCGTGTTAGAGAAACTTCACACCTTGTACCTCACCACCCCCGATAATGCTGGCGAATTCTTCGCAAACGTTACACTGCCGGCATTGCAGAACCTGCATATAACATATCCTCCGCCTCCGACTTTATGGGGTCAAGAACGAAGGAATTCTTCGAACGAGGCCAGTAAATTCCAACAATTTCTATCGCGATCGAAATGCTTCCTAAAGGATGTTTGGTTAAATACACCTCCATTTGACGACAACGATTTACGATCTCACCTCGCCTCCACCGCCTTTCAATCCGTCGTACACCTTCGCATAACCGGTGCGAACCTAATTACGGACAATACGATTCGTTTCTTCACATCACAACAAATGAACACCGACATAATGCCGGGTGTAGAATGTCTGTGGTTTGAAATGCGCGACACCGAGGTCACCGATGGTCTGCTTTCAGCCATGGTTGCGTCGCGGTGGTTGCTAGAAATTGACCAGACCACGAGGCGATGCCCAGCAAGGCTTCGAGAGGCACGCTTCACGAAAGACTTTTGGAGGGATTTTGGACCACAAGACATAAAAGGATTTTCAGACATGTTGGGACAGGGTCTCCATGTTTCTATAAGCCCAGGCGCATTGGGAATGCAAGGCTGATATTGTAGAAATGAGTATCTGTACAGCATTCTCGATCAAGATAGGCATCACTTGGCGTTGCGATGCTAAATTGGTCTTAAAATATTGGACACATCGCAAGCTTCATACATATGGGTATCTTCACATCTCTTCACCTGTGGATCTCGGCGATTCACACGTCTGGAACTCGAGACTCGCCGTCGCAAAGAACAATGTATGTCGCAGCGGGGTTGGCTACTTATCGAGTTTTTGCACTTCGATTTGAATGACCATCTCCGTGGCGACTTGAAGTCCTCTCACGTCTTTTTCAATGGTAGATTGCCACATATATTGATATCGAATTATTATGTCCATCAGCGAAGACTTGCCAATCAAATGGTTTACTGTGGACTGGTAATTGAATTCACTTAACCCCGAAATGCTGGGAAATAGTATTATTAGAAGGGCAGCAAGAATCAATTAGTGACATGCGGAGGCGACGGTCTAAAACCCAGTTATTAACGAATAACGTAAATACTGCAGGCCGCTATGATGAGGCTTCAAAGCTTCAAAGTTGTCGTCGTTCGGGCAATGTCTGCTGGCAAATGTTTTCTTCCCAGAGTCGATGAAGGAAAAAGGACGGGTTTAGTAGTCGAGCTCAGCTGGCGGCGATGCCTTTCATTTCCGAGTCGTGGTATATTCATCTCCTTCGTTATCGGTACCGGTCCGGGTTCTGAGTGTTTGTTGAGTCCGTGCCATACACAAGGTGAAAGCTACCGCAATGAAGCCTAGATAAGATAAGAAAAGGTAAAGGCTTAAGCGCTTAACCTTACATTTCAGGCGTTAATAATAGTTATTTCTACTGCAGTACACATGTGCGTGTCCCGACAAGGGCTATAAAATACAACAACTACAAGTGTTCTTGGTTTTTCTTTGTTTTCTCGTGGCCGAGATATCACGATATCTGTACATACATAAAAGTGGGTCCATGGTAAAGAAAGGAAAGTTCCGAAAGCAATTCCAAGCAAGGTATATAGGAGAGAAATGGAATCGTTAAATGAATGTGAAGTATGGGATGGAAATAAAACAATCAGCCCTGGGATACCGCTGACCTTGGAGAGCCCGAAGTGGCTGTAACGACGAGCGCTGAAAGAAAAGGGAATGATTGAGTAAGCCTGCTATGCGAGGACCTATCCCTCCTTCTTTCTGCGCGTTCGATGGGAACGTTGAGGGCGTTGGGCGGTAGGTCATATTTGTCCGTCACGGTGACCCATTCGGCCACTGTGAGCCCTTTAAGGATTAGAGTCTGTAAGGAAGGCATGCTAAAGAGGCCTAGGAGCCCCGCCAAATCCACAGGCTCATCGCGAATGCGATAAACCTCGATCTCCAGATGTTTCAGATTAGATAGCTGGACGGTAGGCTTAGATTCCGGCTGCTCGACGTGACGTAAGATTGATGTGATATCGTCGTGAATGGTGAGGCGCCTGAGCATTGGTGACGCGTCGAACATTTCTTGGAGTTGGGCGAAGCTGGGCCAACGTGAGGTGAAATTAAGCTCCAAGTTCTGAAGGTTTGCGAGTGGGAGCGCGTTCCAGGCTACATAAACCCCATTCAAGTGAATGGTAGTCAGCTCGGGGGTCCCTGAAACGAAGAATGGGACGAATGGATCATAGCATACTATCCCTTCGCGGTAGATGTCGGATGAGATCGCCAAATGTTGCAAGCGCGGGACGCGCGTCCGAACGAGTAAAGGAAGGATAGGTGGGAGGTTGCCGACGTGAGAAACAAGAAGGGTGAAGGTACACCACCGGGTACTGTGAGGACTGATTAGGTTAACAGCAGCGACAACAGGCAGCCGTGTGTTATCGAGGATAATATGAAGAGGGAGGTTTGCTGAACGAATGAGGTATGTCGGCAACCACTCTAAAGAGCGACGTATGTCTGACTTCAAGCGACGATGGGAATCGAGCGATCGCGTGAGGTGAATAAAACTCCATAGCACGGGCATTTGGATGACGGTTTCTCTCCAGCGGATGCAAACTTGGGAAAGAACAGTGGGGTAAAGCGTGGAAAGGGGCAACCTGGAAAAGAGAGGTCGATGAGGATAATTTTCGTCCACTGCCATGGGCAAGTAGGCTCCAATTTCGAATATTTTCTCGAGGAGTTCGTGAGGGAGAGAATCGATGGACGGACTGCCCATCATTTCCTCTGCTTGGTAACTGTCGAATGTTGCGTCACGAATACCATCCACGGGGACGAAACGAAACGAAAAAGGAGGAAGAGGAAGAAGGAAGAAAGAAAGAAAGAAAGAAAAGAGAGTCGGCTCGAAGACAGAACGACCTTCAATCCAGATATCGAGGACCACAGTCAGAATTTTCAGTATCTGATAGTCGTCTATTTAAAGCATCCCGAGGCAAAATAGAGTTGACGTTAGCCAATGGTTACGCAGCGGGACGAGACAACCGGCTGCTCTGGTTGCTTGACAATCTTTTGGCCATCATGAATTCCCACCCCCTACTCTTCTATCTTTCTGGCCAGAAAGAACGATATTAACAGAACCTGTGGGTGGACATGAGTGGTCGAGAACGACATTTCAGTCACTTGACATACGTTATCATCCCTGAGCGAAAACAGGCCCTCGGATTCGACGCAAGCGTGCGGATTACTTCAGTCGGAAACCTGAATATTAATTAATGATCAACCGACGCTGGTGAATTTCATTCCCGACTAGGGCGTTAGGGTGTTGTTATCCAGATGTGCCAAGCTTTCGGAGGCGACAAGGGTTTGGACGATGATGCAAGGAGGCGTCATGTCAACTGAGGCCTATCTATTACCATGCAGTGATTTTCTCCCCTGACAAACACCGCAGAGCGAAGGAGAAAGCTGCCATGGAAGGTAATACCCAGAATAAGGGGTAGAAGTATGAATCACGACAGTTGTGGTCTAGGGTTGATCGGCTTGAGGATTAGAATATCAGCGTAGGATGAACACCCAGATACGCGAATTTCCAGAAGGTTACGACTCAGACGAAATCCTTCTGAAGGAGAAAATTAACACATACCTGTCCTCGCCCCGGATGTTCCTTCGACACAACGTCTGCAAAATAGATTATCCACGCTGGGCTCGGGGTAGCTGGGATTGGATTCGGCGGAATATTGCCTATCTGTTTCTTATCTCCCAACGGAGGCCTATTTATGGTCCCGAAATTGTGCGCCTCGATTGAAGTCGGAGAGCACCAAAACCATGTGCGTTACTATTAATATTTAGATGAGTATAAGTTCCGGTAGATTCAGACGTTTGCGACGAAAGATACATACCGTAGACCCTGTGACCTTTTCTCTCTCTTTCGAATGAGCACGCATCCAGGACCGACCCACCAAGTAGGTACGACGGTTCGCTTAGTTTCTTGATACGACAAAAAAACCTGCAAGGAAGCGAGTCGTTTCGTTTCCATTTAGTAAGGCTTGAGAAATAGAACGTTGCTATCGTTATACGCACCGTTGGTCGAGGGGGCAGGTCCATCATTAAACCATGGAAAAATTGAAAGGCGGTGCAACAAGGCTTGCAGGGAGCGTTGGTTTCATGAAATAATTATCGAGGCGGTGCGGCGAGAGCTTATCACCATGACTTGCGAGTTACGTCGACATTTTGTCTGGGGAGCAACGGAAAAGGTGTCGCTGGACAGACCAATGGTGTTGTAAGTATCTCGATGACGATAAAGTGTCCAGAACATGAGATTACTCATATAAGTTTGTAACCACATTTCAATTTGGCCTTGCTGTGAAACAGAAGGTCCCCACTGTCTAAATTAACTATATAAGGAAGCACTTTTCTGCAACTTGTTTGTTTGGTTTCGAGGGTTATGTCTCTGTATCAAACATGACCAAATACTATCTTCACCCTATCCTTTCGAAAGTTTTCTGCAACTTGTTTATTTGGTTTCAAGGGTTATGTCTTTGACTCAAACATGATCAAATACTATCTTCTCCCCATCCTTTCGCAAAGTTTTCTGCAAGTTGCTTGCACTTATTTGGATTCGAGGTTTTTGCCTTTGTTACGAACTCACTTCTGTCTAGCTATTCTATCTTTTATTAGTGCTGCGAGGAGCCAACCGAAGGTTGGCGACAAGCAGCATGCGACCACAGACAATACTTACTGTAAAATATATTTTTTTGCCAACGAAAAATATGTGGCTAAGTAACTAGTACTTAGTCAGTATTAGAATATAAATCAATGTGAAAAAAGTGTGTCCACAGCAAGGACATGACGACAAAGTCGTCCCTTTATCAGCAGTGGGCGTACTGAATTCATGAGCCTTGGAAGTTGTGATGGTGAGGAACAAGTTGAAAATCAACCGTGGTGAGGTGCCGCTGTGCCGGTCAAAATTTATGTGCCTCTATTAGTAATACTACTAATACTATTAGTATTTGCACTGCGTATACGTGACTTTTCTTTTTTAAGTTTTTATTTATTTAAATTTCAACAACTTGAAAGGGTTTTTTCTTTTAAATCTTTTACAACCCGCTTTCAACATTTCACTAGCACTCCACGTCTATTCCACGTCTACAACTTCTTACTTCGGGATGAGCGATAAGTCACCCGTAATAAGATCATATAGCGGAACGATTTGGGAACGATATAAAGACAAGTGTGTCCAGTGGTCGGGCTATTGCCGTTTGCGTCATCCAAGGAACGTTCAAGATTTTCCTTCCTCAAAATCGTCGGCTCCATTCCATTGTCCAACAACCTTGTGACTGTCTTGTGACTGTCGTAGAATGAATGAAGATTCTCTGAACCAGCGAGCACCGCAAACGGTGTCCACTCGGGCAATCATACACCCTCCATCTCGCTAAAAGCGTCAGGATAAGTATCGCATCCGCATCAAGTTGGGTAACTTCACGGCCAACTGGCTTTGTAATTTGGAATCTTGTGATTGCCTCAAGGTATGACAATGACTTAGTCTTTTCCCAAATTCCGAATACCTCCAGCTGCTTATGATGTGTTTCTACTAGGTCCCTTCATATTCCGTTGTTTGAAAACGCCACCCCCTCGTGACCGTGCATGCTGCTGGACATGATCGTGTAAGTCGGAAACCCTCTTCTGAGCCGCATATCCAGACACTAAGACACTAAGACACTTGCGAAAAGGTGATCGTACAACCTTTCTTCCATCAGTTGCCAAAAAGACTTTAGGTAAGCCTTTCTCGGTTAAGAAGCGTAATAGATCCCATATATGTTCCTGCATACCAGAGATATCCGCTTTCTTACGTGAAAGACCCACCACAAGCCGGCCGCATGCATGGCTTACGGTGGGCAGAGGCCATGTGCAAGTTTGATGTGCCAACCTCATTGTGCTCACGGCCTCGAGGCCAATGCTCTCAGCCGCAAAGAGCCTTTACCTGCAGTTTTACTCGCTGCCTCGAACCCGACTTATACGGTTGCAGCTTGATCGGTGTGCATATTTTAACTTCTTCCGCGTCCGCGAAGCACCCAGTGTCGTTCTCATGATTACGCCGCTCAAATTGTATTCAGAACGACGTAAATTCCGGCCCCATCTTGATTCTAGAACTCGGCCTTCAATAAGACTCTTCCCGAGTACTCCGTGGATTGCGTACCCCAGCATCGGTTGACGAACTCGAACCACCAACACGCACCCTCGCCACTTCGTTCTCTCCCCATACCCGAAGGCATATCTCTTTCTGTTCCCGCATCCGCCAAGTTTCTAGTAGTCTCAATCTTTCTTCACGCTTTTACCTGACATCGAATTGGACAAAATATACTCTAAACATGTAAGTGTTTCTAGTTCCCGAAGGAAACACTCGATTGGAGTTAATGTCTTCTCAGGGCAGAGCTCAGTCGTTCGGATACTGTTACGAAAGCAATAGCCGCAGCGCAACAGGAAGCGGCCATCGTTCCTCTGAGAGAGGACGACAATGACGACGAAACTATCCATGGCCCAACAGTGGAGTCAACCATCGACACCTCTATCTTCGACGTATTCACGGATTTCGACTTGGACCTATCTTGTCTTTCAGCGCCGCCATCACCGGCAGCATCGACATCAAATTTGCCTCCTTCAACTCCATCTCCTCCTTTATCCCCGCTATTATCTCGTTCTATCTCGTTTGCTTCTCAGGCAGCCCCAGTCATCACGAAAAAGTCGCCCAGGAAGGCATCGTCTCCCGTGCTTTCTTCAACCGCGCCAACGAGTGCGCGTGGGTCATGGCCACTGATCAAGTATGCCGGGCGCGGGACTCCTATTGACCGCAACAGGAGACTCGAGTGGGGCGGATTCTCTGGAGAAGAAGTGGCGGAAGACGGGATGCTTTTCTCCACTGTTCGATCCACGTCACTGGATTCGGCCATCCGCCCGTCGCAAAGATCAATCTCTCCTGAGTGGAACTATATGTCGCCTCTTTCGTCTTCAATCTCCCACTCGGCACATTCCGAGCCAACGTTGTATAAGGATTCCTCCATCCACGAGCCACCGCCAGAGTTGGCCCCTCTCGAGGGACTGGGCTTGAACAAGACTGACGAGTGGGATTCGATCATGAAGACCATATTATCACCCGCCACGGAACCATCCACACTTACCGATACCACTGAGGCTGCTGAGGACGTGAAGGAAGAATCGCAGCCCGAGCCAGACAATAGCACCAAACCTATGGACGCAGCCACACCTCCTATGATGACGCCAGAGCAAATGGAACAACTCAACAACGGTCTCGAGATCGATCTGGGTATCGACGCCGCTCTTGACCTAGGGCTTGGTCAACGAGGTGGTATGAATTGGTTCGACCTTGGTCTGCTGCCTACATCGAAAAACGGTCGTGAATCGCCTTCTGTATATTCTTCACAAGTAGCCACACCACGAGCATCGCCTCCGGCCTCTCTTCGCGCTTCTGAGCATCGGTCGACGACGAGTACCAAGGCAGAAGCGAACGGCGCGGCTGATGTAAAGTCGGAGTCCCCTCGATGGTGGCAGAAGATGCTATTTCGTATTCGGCATGTGCAAAACAGCATCACAATACACAAAAATCGGTTTTGACGGATGTTCTTTGTCTTGGAGTACGTATCATCGGACAGGCTGGAGGATTTGACCTTTATTTCTTGCGCCTCGTTTGCTTTCTTTGCTTTCATCTATCTTGTGCTTGGTCACTAACTACTTCACTCATCGGGAAATACACGTATTCATCTTCTATATTTCACGTTAACTCTTGATTCGTAGAGCCCCACACTCCTTTGCAGCATCTTTTATGCATGCTTCCAGACCGCCACGTCTTTTTTGTTCTTCTCTGCTGCTCGAGTTTCCGAGTTTCACGCTCCTTGTCGTACAATTTCATTGTTCTAGTCACCATATAACCCCTGCGTTATCAACGAATAACTTTGGTGTCGTCTCTCTTTATATGGCTTGGGCTCTTTGTCATATTTCCTTCCAAATATCTCAGCACCTCGACCCTCCACAATAATGAATTTGAAGAGGGAAGGCATTGATTAATACCCATCCTGTCAAGGCGCACTGGCACCAGAAGACTCACTGATTATTGTCCTCGTTGTTATTCTCGTTGATCTGCGTGCTTCCAGCCGAGTAGCTCGAGCGTTTACAACGGGGGTCGTGCGGCGCTTTTTTCGTGTATGTTGCGGCCAATATGCTATTCCACCAATGGGTCATTTTGGAACACTAATGAGGCTTCGTTTCAATCCACCCAGCAAGATTAATGATGCCTTTTCCAGTCAAATTCGGCAATCCAATCTAATCGAATAAAAGCATTCTATGGCTGTTATAATATGGACTAGTTTGATTCCTCGCTATTGAGCGCGAGACACGATGCATATGTCGGAATATTATCAAATTAGCATACGGAGCTCTCGGCAACTTGTGAACAAGGGAGAGGTACCGAGTAGCTGATTGGGAGGCCAACGCTGTATCAGCACCCGATCATGAGGCGCTCTCCTCGGTCAGGAACCATTCAATTTATGTATTTGAATGAGGCAAGCGAGCAGGAGAGAAAAGCCGCAAGGTCTGTAATCGACGAACAATTCTGCAAATCGCGACTAATGCAGATGCATTTGGGGCCCAGAAGTCGATAATGCAGTGATCTGATAAGTACAGTTATTTTGTTAAATTTACACCCGGACCGCTCTAGCGGTAAATCAGGTGGAGACCCTGACACGAGAGTCCATGAAATTTGAAGGGCAAGGCTGGAAGCGAAGAATTCACGCTGGAATGAGGTGGAAGACGAGCGGCTAGTTTTAGGAGGCTGTGCCAAGCAGCAGCCAAGGTGATCAGAAAACATATGAACTTACATATCGGGAGGAAACCATGCCTTTTAAGGAAGATTCACACGTGTCTGATTCCTCTCCTCGATCGATCGAGGAAAGAATACCAGTCCTGCTCAAAGCATGGTTCACTGAAGAGGTCGAGGACAATAAAATGACGGGAATGGCCAGAGTTGATCTGGTGAATGCTTCAAAAGACATACCATAAGATGGGATGCTTCAAGCAAGCTTCAAGATCAAGTTCTGCGATAAATGTTGGCTCGCCTGCACCTAGAAATACTTCAGAGACGTGGGCTTCCTTCTGTATAGTTTATGGACAACTTTTTAAAGCCCTGGGATTGACTAAAAAAAGGTCAAACAATGCAAGGATGAAGCTGAAGGCCGACTCGATAAGCCAATATCAAGTGAACGGATTGTGACATTCCAATATAGATAGATATTGATCTTTTCGGATAATCTCATCTCCATTTGTCACCGTCCAACTGGTCGTGTATCATGTATCGATGGTTCTACTCCATGCATGCAGAATTTGTAGATAAACACTCTATATTCTGGAATCCCTCGATGAATCAAAAGTGACAAGTCCGATCAACTGTTTTTATAGATTCGAATACAAGATGTCAAGTTGGGAGCCTATAACACTCAGTCGTCGACTTCGACTTTAACCCAACTTCAACTTCACCCCTACGTTCCCACTAGACAGGAGCGATACCGGCGTCCTCCTTTCACCCTCTGAGTGAACCGGCCGCAAATCATACAAGTTGGCGAATCGGAAAGGAGGGGAGAGAAAGGAGGCTGTATGGCCTCCACATCTCGAAGATGCCTTACTCGATGGTTGACTATCGACTTCCGCCCAATTGCTCTTCCTGATGCTGATTGGCTTTAGGCTTGCGAAAATATGGTTCCATCTCTAAGACCGGCCGGCCGTCTGGGGTGGCGGCATGAGATATTGTTGTCCTTTGAATTCATTCTCTCATTGCGAATGCTTTTGTATATGCCACCAATTAAAAAATCAAGGTGGATCAAATGATTTAAGGGTTCACATCTCGATGGACAACTTCTTTAACTCAATAACAGATCGATAACTATGATACTAGTCAAATCCACTGCAGGATTGAGCGCAAATCCTATCTAGTGTAAATTCCAGGCAAGGGGTTTCGACGTATGTTCTGTAATACCTCTGGGCGTATTCTGGACCGTCAATGCTTGTGCACCGCGCCTGGCACCTGACACATAAGGAGCGTTGAAAGTTGTCCATGGTCCATTAACGACCTTCGAATGGAGGGTGAATTTCAAATCAATGACATTGAACAGCTTGAATGTTGTCAATTTAAAGATTAGGATACAGGAATTTGATTCTGTCGCTCGGGTTGGGCATTTTGAGGCGGTGTCGCGCGCCCTGTGAAATAAAATCAAATAAAATTCTGATGTCTCCTGTGAAGGAGACATCAGATACTTACTGTACACCAGGACATGAGATATTACATGTATACACGATGCAGACAAAAAAACTTCCAGAAGGTTTATTTTTGAGAATGTACCAAGTTAGATCCTCGTCTTCGAATCTTCGATATCGATACATCAGTACAGCCTGGACCAACGGAGTCCTGTGTACAGAACTCCAATCTTCTTAGACGAGGGATTTTCTACCGATACGTGGTTGAATGTGGGTGCCCAGATTGATTCCCATGGAAGAATTGGTTGAGTTGAAGAACGAAAAGCGCCCAATTTACGTAATGCAATAAGATTACACAAACACCGGGATCCGGGAGCGGAAATGAACCCGCCAATCCCGGGCCTCGACTTCCGTCCCTGCTTCCAAAGATTCTGCCATTGTCAACTCTTGGTATAGGGTCTTCGCGGAGAGTTACTGTAGGTTAGACTGCAAAGATAATGATATCATTGTCCCTTTGAGTAAAGAAGTAATGGAAACAGGGCTACATTAGTAGTAGAGTGAGATAACAGCTCGTTCGCACCACTACGGAAGCTCATTATCGGGACTGAAAGTGGACACACCAGGCCGTGTGGCGCGAGCTGGCAGGCAACGAGGAGGCCGCGTGTTCGCTAGCCCTCAGGAGGCACCTACAATTAGATAACAAGTTTTGATGAGCCCATGTCCTGGACTGTCACTGCCGCGAAGAGTACTAGCCAAAGACCGTCTATACACCGCTCGCGCACGAGGGCGTAGGAAACCCAGCGCATCTCCGAGTGATCGTAGGAAAATAGCCCTAAGCAGTACCCACGAAGAGAGAAAGGGAGGGTATATATTTGGAAATAATTTCCTGTCCATGCGTCCGTAGATCATCTGTCATCTGTCGTAATATGACAATGACAACGCTGAGCGCCAAAGAAGGGAAACTGTGTTCGTTGGACTGCTTGATTACAAACGGGAAGTTTGTGGTTGGGGACATTCGGTCGTCGGGCTTCGTTTGGACGAGCTCTCCGAGTCGATGGTTTGAGTGATCCTGGGATTACGAATCCACTTGCACGTTGGGTGGATAGGTCCGAGACCTGCTGAGGGAAGCCCGAAGGCGACGTCGTGGGTAAGGCCAAAGGGGATGGATGATGTTAACCGCTGGACAATGCTGGAGTGCCGCACCGCGACACTCCACCGGCTTGTGCTTGATCGTCCGTCAAAGAGATACGCAGATGCCATGCCAGAGATGATCTGTTCTCAATTGACGTTGAAGTTGATTGTTGATTGTGATGTCGGACCATAACTTGAAGAGTATTGGTCCTAAGAAGATGGGCGACGCGTAATCCTGGAATATTATGTGTAGCAGCAGGTCAGAGACGAACCATGTGTACAACGAAAGAAATGTATTCAGTCGGCCGGACGCGCAGACCAAATGACCAGATCCAGGTGCCGAGAAGACAGGTGTTCCGTAATGCAATAGTTCGAAGCGCGTTTTACCAGAACGGATGGATGTGTGATGGTATAGATGTTGATTTTTCGTTGTGAACGGGATGCTGATAAGTCGGGATTACTTAGCGAGTGCTAATTGGCCTTGGGTATGGTTCCAAAACCGAGGCGGTATCCATTCTGGACAGAGCATTTGAAAGGGAGGGGCCCTGATCGGCAAAGGGGCACTGCCCTCCAAAAAGCGGAGTTAGCGTATTGATTCTTGACCACAGCTGATGTATTTTTTGTATGTGGAGGTTCTGACACGGAAGAAATGGTCATCCTGACAGGATGAGCGTAAATAACATGAAGTTGTGGCCTTGGGAGTTAGAGTGACTCACGAAAAGACCATTTTTCGAACCGGAGCTTGACAAATATTAGGAGGCGGGAAGAAGACTGTAGACGTTGGTGATGCGCTTCCGCCCGCTGGTCAGAAAAAAGGCTGTAGAGGGCCAGAAAGTATTTTTCAAGAGACAAGGTGCAGCGGTTACTATGGGTCCTAGTCGTTGTTTTTTAAACAAAAAAGACGATGGCCAGGAAACAAAGCATCCGGGCGAGTCAGATCTGATCAATGCTTTGCTAGCCACCACCAGCCAAACATCAACAAACTCACGCCTTCCCCTTCCCCCACCTTCAGCATATACAGTCGCCCACAATTCCTCGCCAATCTTCATTTTTTGCTGTCTCTCTCAGCCTATAGCCCCGACGAGGCGCATACTTCCTCAAGTCAACCCTTTTCGCCTGTGTTTGGCGTCTGCAGGGACCACAGATCATTCGAAGCAGCCTGATTCGCTCACTAAGCAATGCGAGAGTCGAACTTTGCGTTTCCAGCTCAAAACAAAGCATGCGTCTGTATTACTCTCAGCTCTATGACAGGCGGGGTACGTGTTTCGAAAGAGATTTTTTTTAATATTTAGTAATTTATCAAATTTACAGCGTTGGATACAACCTCGCCTCTGCCACTGTTCAATTCGCTGACACATCTGACATATCTGACATCCACTTCGCCCCGCATCCGTGAAATTATGACCATGGACGGCGGCCTGGAGAGGCTGGTCCGGATCCTACACGAATTTTGCATGTGTCCACCACCTCCCGAAAACCCAGCCATCCTTACGGCCTGACGCCGCCAAACGCACGACTAGCGAAGCTCAGCCCTTCTCTGAACCCCCATTCGTTCGACAAACACGCCGCCTATCGGTTTTCGCTCGCGTTTCAATGCATAGTCAACATCGGAGTCAGGGGGAGCGAGCCGATCAGGAGTCGTGTGGTCCAGGCGGGCACCCTCGATGTTGTCGGATGTATCCTGGAGGCCTGGCTCGCCAACAAGGGCTTTGCTGTTGGACCGAGCTCCAGCGCGACTGGCATGCCGCGAGAAACAAGGGAGCAGAGGCAGCAGAGGAGGTTGGCGCAGTTGGAGCAGAAGCAGCGAGAGGAGGCGGCTCATCTCCAACGGGCACTGCAAAGGCAACTACACGTCGAACAACAACACCATCGGGCCGCCGTCCGTGAGACCCAGCGGCAAGACGCACGTCTTGGAAGAACAACTGAAGATCAGGTGTGTGATCATGATTTATTACGTCCGATGGATTTCTCAATGTCTTGTGCAGGATGATTCCATGGACTACTCTCCAGCTGAAAGTTCAACAAGCCACATACTTCTCCTATCCGACTCCTTCTCTCAACCATCCAACTCGAACAGCGATACCGACGTCTCCACCGACAATTCTATCACAGCCACGCCTCAGGGAACCGGAACACCGACTGGATCAGTTGTCATTCCCAGTCGCGATCGTAGTGGTACCGTCATCGGCCGCCCTGTCTGGGACCAACCAACAACAACAAATGTCACAACTACTGCTCCAAGAGGCCGACGTATCCGTCACCGAGAACTGCCGCCAGAATCACCATCGCCATCCACAGGTGCATCTAGGGCCGAGACAGAGACGGAAGACGATGGCGATGGCGATATCGATATGGACCGTACAGAGGACAGCGAAAGGATCGACTCCGATGTCGCATCAGCGTCTGCATCACCCTCGCCTGAGCGACGGCCACGGACTGTTCCGCGGCATAACATGGGCAGGCGGGCAGTTGGCATCGTTTCCGATGAACCTAATGCTGGACCACAAACGCTCCAAGTTGGCGGTCTGGGCTTGGATACCGACGCACACATCATCATCAACGAGGCTGGAGGGGTAGGAGACGGCGGTGTCGGTGTTGAGGTTGGAGTCGAGGACGGAATCGTTTCCCTCGAACCCAACGACGATTTCGCAATGGGTGCTCCGCCTGGCGCACCAGGTGCCATCGGAGAAGGCGCCACCCCTCGTACGTTGAACCTCAACAACATCGAGACGGGCAGGAGACGGAATACCGTCGATGCTCCGGATGTCACCCCTCGCGCCGCTGTCGTCGGTTTGCCGATGATGACTGCGGCATCGACGAACGGGACAATACGTGGAAATTCCCAGCCTACCGCGCCGCATGGGCATCAACGCACGGCGACGATCCGTGGTCGACCAGCGCCAACTGAGAATAACGCCGCTGGGACGACGGCAGGAGCTGCAGCCGCGGCTGCTGCTGCTGCTGCTGCCAGTCTCAACAACACCCTCGGCGGTCGCTCGAGCAGCGGAAATCACCATCATCGAGACTCGGATTCGGGTCCGTATAGGGACGAGGACGTGCTCCTCAGCTTGCAGCTGCTTGCGTATTTGAGCAAGTACCCGCATGTCCGACAGGCGTTCTATAAGCCTCGTGTGACTTTCCATCCCGCGAGCGTCAACATCCCTGGGGCCCGGTTCGGGATGGGGGTAGCGCAAGGATCATCTTCCACCCCGTCCGCTCGAGAGAAGGAGAAGCAGAAGGAGAAGGAGAAAGCAGCGCGGCGTCGTCATCATCGACTAAGGAGGGCTTTTTCAAGGTTTTCGCTAACGCTGCTACGGGCAGTAGTCGGGGCAAAGAGCGTGCTCTGCAGGGACGGGGTCGTCGCAGACACCGGTCGTTGCTCCTACGTCCGGAGCGCCGTCGTCGGCGCGCCAGACTAATGTGTTTTCGCTCGTGGAGAGGTTCACGTTCAAGCCGAGCTCGACGGAGACGGACCTTCCGAACCCCCCGCCGAGACTGCCGCCAGAGATCCAATATTGGGCGGGCGTCATTATGCGTAATGCGTGTAGGAAGGACGACAGTCGGGGTGGTATCAGGCAATGTGCCAATAGTGCGTTTTTTTCGTTCTTTTTTTTGTGATTTCCGTAGCTGATATGATTTCAATTTTTTTTTTTGCAGTGATGTGTGGGAAATGGGAGACATATCCACGAGAGTTTGCGAAATGCAGGCGGTGCAGGAAGGCCAAGTATTGTGGGAAGGAGTGCCAGAGCACGGCTGGAGCGAGGGTCATCGGTTCTGGTGCAGTGCGAAGGATGTGGACGAGGACAACCTTGGAGACCACTCAACGTCGAACGCGGCCAACCAGTCGGCGGATACTTCTGGGATACAGTTCCTGTGGAAGGTGTCAATGGCGACGGCAATAGTGCTGGCACCAATGCGCGTGTGGAAAGACAACGGCAGCCACGAGAGCGAGGACATGGGACTCATCATGGAGGGGATGGCGATACATCTACTGTTCGAGGATATCGGCCATCTGCTGCTGCTGCTGCCGCCGCAGGTGTTCAGCCTGCGTCCGCAGCGTACGTTAGTCCGACAACCACAGTGACCCCCGCATCGACTGCGCGTGCAGAATCTAGTATGTCTCGTGATCGGACGGTGGTGCACCCAATACCCTCCCACGTACGCTCACGACTGAGCGCACGACCACCCCCGAACCCGAACCTGAACCAGGATCCGACGAATAGCAGTTACCTCACGTTTCATATCCAGCAACAGGATGCTGCTGTTGCAAGGCGGAGGGCGGAGACGATTACGGGTGCCAGTACGGTGTCGACGCGGCTTGTGGCGGACGTGCCTCCAAATGTTGTCCCTCCGCCTCAGCTCCCAGCGGCGCCGTTATCGTCTGATTGGCCAACGAATGGTGTGATTTCTAATCCTACGATACAGGCAGGACCTTCGAGAAGACATCGGCTGATCAACTTGCCTACGAGACGCTCTCCGCCGCCCGAGGATGATCAGGATGATATGATTTTAGGATGATGACCTTCGAGATTTGTCTGCTCCTCTGCCCAACCTGGTTATCACCCTTGCCCCTTGACTCGTTTATCGACCCTCATGCACGCAGACATCCACAGCTGACGAGGATCCTCCCTCTTCACCATATCATGATCATCAATCTTCTCGTCGCAGTCTGCCATCCAGCCCGATTGCCGATTACATTTTTTTCACGATTATTAGATGTGCTATCACTGCTCTATCCTCACGAAACCCCAACCCCTCGATTTACGAAAATTCCTACGCATGTTACACTATCGACTCAAAGACTTACCACATACCACTATCCCCCTTCTGAGACCTCGGCGCCGATAAAGCGTGAATGCGCTGCTGGGCCGAGGATGCATGCATGCTCTGCCTCCGTCTGCCTCCTTGCTTTTATGCCTTCTTTTGTGGGAGGTATGAGCAAGGAATGGACGCAGGCGATGGACAAACCGATCTTTTCATCTTTTTAGTCGTTAGCTACACAGTTACCACATATACTTAGTATGAGTACACTCCTTCATCCATCCATCCATCTTCCCATCTGTCGAACTTCTGGTCACTCTGTGTCTCTGTCTTTCCGCCATTTACTCACACCATCGTAGTACTATAATCTAAATTTCTGAATCTCCATGCATCCTGTAATTTAAATTGGAGACGCTTCAAAGGGGTAGGATCATAAGGATGATGGATCCGATTATCGACCCCACCTGGTACCTGTAAATTTGGATCACGTGAATGTTGGGTGTTTCCTGATGTTTTTTTCGGCTGTTTTTCTTGAATCTTCCCTCATGTCGATATGTAGTATTGCCGACCTTTGTGCCCGGAATGGCGACTTTTCTTCTCCCCTGGATTACCATCGAAGATAAACAAGGACTAGCGACAGCCGTTATGGTTACCTTGTGCGACCTGCTCTTGCCAACTTGGTAATACTTAAACATGACATTTCGGAAATTTATACGCCAACCCTTCCCAGCGCTACGTAGTAAAGGACACCGCAAAGTTTTATTTCGAAGGCCATAAGAAATTCCTGGTTTAAGTGAGTTTATTCTTTCTTTTCTCGCACATATCCTGACAGTCATTCCGAGCAGTGGCTTGGCCGAACTTGAGTGTGTTTGACCTGATTCAATCGACATCCAGTAAGCGCCATACACCTTTCACATATTACAACTATTCAAAACTCCAAACGTAGACCTGTACTCCAGTTATGTCACCAACACCCCGGAGAGGGACTTTGTCGAGCGTCTACCTGCTAACATCGTACGAGAAATTTTCGTGCTGGCATTGTTCTTCGGTTCAGAAGTGAAAGGCAATGTCTCGAATACCCCGATTCTCTCCGATTACTGCAAAACGACGCCATTTCCTTTTTCTCAAGTCAATCATCGCTGGAGAGTTGCCGTGCAAAATATGAAATTCTTGTGGAGGCAGGTTATTGTCCACCAACCAAACGACGCTCTCATTTACAGGACAGAAGCTTGGATGCGATATGTCAATGATGGAGAGCTCTTAGTGACGCTTCGTCAATCCAATGAGCCCACTGACCCTGAGCACGAGGCGACCGCGAAAATTCTCGATCTTTTCGCCTCTCGCGTTCAAACCTGCACAAATGCGAAGTTCTACTTCCGCGGAAAAATCCCAGAAACGTTCCTCGGCTATCTCCAAAGTTTGCAGCGACAAGATGCTCTGGCTCTGATAGGATTACCTTAGATATTCATTCACTTCGGCAGGGAGATGAAGCACTTATTGGAACGCTCTGTCCAACATTTGGGAGACAATCCACAGTACTCCCAAGCTCAGGAACATATCCTGGAGAGCCCCTTTCACCCCCAGGTATCGCTTCAATACGGATTGACGTGGCTTCAACTTCATTCTCCAATCAGTCTTAAGGATCTCATCGACAACGTCCTTCGCTGCACCAAACTCATCATTCTTCACGTTACGAACGTCACAATGGCAGTCGACAACTGTGATGAAGATATGTATATTTGCTACAACTCCATTCTGCGGACAGAGTTTCCCGACCTCTGGGAACTCGATATCCACACAGATCTCGACATAACCCCGTTTCTGCGGCGCATCGCTGACCAGGCCTCCAAAGGCTGAAACTCATGGGAATCCCGCACAGGATGCGCGATGATGTATTTGATTCATAGAAACGTCGGCATGGGCGTTGGTCAGATTTTCAATCACGTTCTCCGGAGGCCTTGACGAACGAGAGACAAAGGAGTGGCTGGTCAACGACCTGCTCGACTCACTCGAAACCCTGGACGTGGCAGGCGCCGAAATCACCAAGACATTCTTTTGATGTTCAACCGTCCAGTACTGGCCCACAACGGTGACACACCCTATCGCTTCAGTGGGGCGCTCGAGCATCTGACGTTGCGGAACTGCAGCCCTTCCGTGGATCCTGATATCCTTCTCCGCATGTTAGGCTCGCGGTTCTGGACGCCAATTGGAAGTGCTCTGCCTGGACCGGAGTTAAAGACCGCGAAGTTCACGGTCGCTGAGAAGAACAACGATATGAAGATGTACGAAGCGATGATCAATACATCCGCGAAGAGGACCAAGGATTGGGCAGACCGCTCTCTTAAGTTCACTTTAGGATAAACTCGATTGCCTTATATTCTCTGTCTAGTTAAACATTACAGCCTACTCGGTCATGGCCAAATTCCTCGACGACGAGAAGCTGGCGCTGCAAAATGATAGAAATACAATTTCTAAATAGCTTCTTAATGACTCTCTGAGTCTGAATGCAAAAATAGCCTATTTAGAAGAACTGAAATGTGAACTGCCATATCTCGACAACGAGGAAGAATTCCTCCTTCATGTAAAATATTCCCTAGAGCGTGTAGCATGGTACAAGTCAATTAAATTTTGAGAACCCGAACCACTGGCATAGTGTATTGCAGCCTTTTGAGGAATTTGGTGGTGACCGTCGACCGACTTCCCAGTAAATGTGAAAAAATAACTCAGGAGTAATATTCTTGCTCTAAACTCTTAAAAACCTATTTATGTACTTTCACGTTCTCTCGACATTATGCTACCTGTAGTTGACCTGTAGCTATCATTTTTTCGTCATGGAGTGCAGAACTCGACGACCAGCGTCCGAAATGAGCTAAGGTACCTGATTACGTACAGTATGTAGTTCCGATTTGTTCCAGTTTGTTCCCACCAACCATTCTTGTTCTCGAAATGACACTTTCACTCTTCGTCAGTCTCCTCTTCGAACTTCTTGATTTCCCCAAGATGAATAAGGGCCACCCCCACAAGGGATGCTCCTCTTTTGCAACGTGGTTACCTTGTCCAATGCGTCATCTTGCCGGTACTTAAACACGTCGTTAATCCAACGAAAATACTCATTATATTCCCCCTTCCTACTGCCCGTCGCAGAGCTATCCAAATTGCGCTTCAAAGACACTCGATACTTGGAAGGCGTGTAGAAAATGCCTGGTTTAAGTGAGTTCGTTTTAACGTACATGACATTCTACTGATATATACTGGGATTAGTTTTACCTGGTTTCGCAGATGTAACCTCACTGTTGCATGCCACCTCCAGTGAGCGTCATTTATGCGACATGACCTTCATAGTCTAATTTTGAAACGCAGACTTATGCCTGAGCTATGTCGCTGCTCACGAGATGAACAAGGACTTTATCGACAGCCTACCGGTTGAGCTCCTCCGCGATATATTTTTGCGAACGTTGCTGTCGGGTCCAGAGGCAAATGACGACACGTCGAAGACGCCAGTAATGTCCCTTCGAAACAAGACGACACCTTTTCTCCTTTCCCAAGTCAACAGGCATTGGAGGACCGTCGTTCACGACACCAGTATTTTATGGCAGTCGATCGCTCTCGTGCACCCGAACAAGAACCACATCCCCAGAACTTCCTTGTGGATGGAGCACCTCCGTAACCGTCCTCTCGACGTTTTGATCCTTCAATCCGATAATCCCACTGAAGAAGAGCACGAGGCGACAGCAGAACTGCTCGAACTCTTGTCCTCTCGCATTCAAAACTGGTACAATATCGAGTTTCACTTCCGTGGAAAAATCCCAGAAAAACTCGCCGACCATCTCAGGCATCTTCAACGACACCGCAGACCCATTTTGCGAGACGCGAACATGTCGTTCAAGTCGCTCTTGGATGACAGAGACGCCAATCTGAGCTGGGAGTTTTACAGCATTTACACGGTATGGCAGTCGCTGCAGAGCATACCTACAATCCGCAAAATCCACTGGAAAGCACCTTTCACCCCCGAGGCTCGCTTTAGCACCCAGCTGCTTTGCCTCGAGCTTCTTTCCCCATCAGTGTTAACGATCTCACCTACAACGTCCTTCGCTGCAGCAACCTCATTTATCTCTCATTAGAAACGTCGCGAACACATCAGATATTATCAACCTACGACCGATAGCCAACAACGCAAATGGAGAGAAACCGGTCCGGACGACTCTTCCTCGACTGGCCATCCTCGTTATCTCTACATCCGTCGACATTGCACCTTTTCTGGCTCGCCTTTCTCTTCCGGCCCTAGACCAACTCCAAATCCAGGGTATCCAGCACTCGAACCGCGAAGATATCTACGATGTCGTGGATCATTCAGGGTGTCGATTGACGTCGTTCAACTTCGACCTCAGTGGCGCAG
Organism: Flammula alnicola; assembly: GCA_015499995.1. Lineage (NCBI taxonomy): Eukaryota > Fungi > Basidiomycota > Agaricomycetes > Agaricales > Strophariaceae > Flammula > Flammula alnicola. The sequence goes on along the minus strand of JADNRV010000156.1, from coordinate 49,566 downwards.
ACGAACGACAAGTCATGCAATGGTTGGGCATGGACATCCTTCGAGACGTGGAGACTCTGTGTGTGGCGGGCGCTGATATCACGGATAAGGTTCTTCGGATGCTCAATCGGCCAGCGCTGCGAGGACATGAGCGGTGCTACTTTGAAAAACTCAAGCATCTCGGGCTCGCTGTGTGCAGCCCTTCTGTTGACTCTGATACGTTGCTCCGCATGCTGGGCTCGCGGTTCTGGACGCCAATTGGAAGCAAGTTGCCGAAGACGGAAATGAGGTCGGCCCACATCTGGGTGCATGAGCCGACGAACGATATGAAGATGTATGAGAAAATGATCAATACTTGCGCGGAGAGGATTGAGGGCTGGGGCGACCGTTCGCTTACTTTTACTTCAGTTTAAGGTCCGTGTTGCACCGTCGTATCGAAGGCTGTTTTGATCTCATAACTCACAAAATGATTTACAGTTACATACATTACATGTACTCTACCTTACTACAGCTTTATCTCTCCGTTCCGCTTTTTTCTCCCTCATCAATTCAAGGCACCCACGTGTTCCGCAAGAGGATTACACCGTAGCAACACGATTTGGTATGCATCCATTTAGTTCTCAAACCACCTTTCCGTTTAACTCCGCATCCTTGTACGCGCGGCGGCCAACGCGATCCTGAAATCAAAGCGAGTGCGGTGGCCACTACTGGGGCCGTCCAAGACCCTTTTGTGTTTCCTGTGCCACTGGGCCACATTTAACGCTTTATTCTGACGGGTGTCGGTGGCATCGTCCTACTTAGCATGAGTATATAATTGGAAAGCAGACCGCACGAGTTCTGACCACCAAGCCACACCCGCATTCTAACTCGCCTTATAACAACCACTTACAAGCACTCTTTGAACGCGACTCGTTTACATGAGATGGCTACTGATATGGATGTCGATGACAGCTTCAAGCCTGATAGTATGTATTCTTTTTTCTAGCGTTGTTCAATGGCTAAACAACTTGTTACCGACCTTTAGTTCATATCACAATCCAGGCTGACGGTAGCTCCAAGCGAACCTCCTGTATCATCGAAGCCATGCACGCTGAAGAAAGACTCCCCCGAGAAATGTTGAACAGACTAATGGACAACATTGCTTTTGGTAAATCGCACTCCTCTGAGCCATCCCCGACGGAAAAGGCGAAATACAAGACGCGACAGGACTTCCTGGAAGAAATGATCATCCGACACGCGGCGGGCGCAACCCCCTCACGGTTGCCATCTCAAGCCACTCCCGAACAACGTGCCGCAGAGCGTCAGCGTGTTCTGAACGTCCCAACGACGCGCCACCGCATCATTTTTTCCGAGTGGCCCCGCCCCCCAGATAGCAAGAAATGCATCACACCGGATAACTCGCTGCCCGGCAAGACTGCACCGAATAAGCTCCAGCTGTGGGGCGCGACTTTGTTCGATTTCTATCACGTAAATCGTATCGTCACCATCAAGAACCTGGTGACTACCTCTACGGGCAGCAAACTCGCGGCTTGGGTAAAGGCGCAGGGAGAGGATGGCTATGAGCCGGCGAAAGGGATGCTGGAGTGGGCGGAGGATGAGGCGGATCCGGAGGTTGTTGAGCCTTGCGATATTGCGCAACTCATCCAAGATGGCGAGGCGGCTCAGAGGCGGCGAATTGAAAGCGTCGGTATGAAGCGTGCACAGAAAGGGAAGAACGACGAAGACACTGAAATGGATGAGGAGGCAAAGAATGAAGAGGAAGTACAAATGGATGACTTCGAGTTTCATAAGACCGTAAGTCTTCTCATTGCGATGCAAATTCTATACACTGAGAAGGCTGACGTATACGTTCTCAGGTAGACTCAATATTCGCCCCTAGCGCATATCCAAAGGATTGGATTAGTGAGCCATTTACCGATTGGAAGCTTAAATGGATGCCTATTGCGCAGCCTCACACGCTCCAGAAGTACATCCCGCAATCATGCCTTCCCAAGAAGCTCGTGGTCCATGATCCATGGAGGCTATTGCACGTCTCCGGCGTCAGAGATCGGGAGGAATGGGAGAAAGACGTCCAGCTTCCGTGGTCAGAGAAGAAAGACATTACCCATACCTACAAGCTCAAGACGTCAGAAAAACACACCGATCGCATGAAAGAGGATGGTGCCGAGAGGGCTGTGCATGAGGCTAAGGAGAAGGCCATACTCGAGAAGTTCTTAGCCGACCCGCATACGAAGAACGAAGCTCCGCGAGGATTCGAAATGCTGCGCCACGGCGAAACCGAGCCAGGCCCCGTTCGACCTGCTATCTATGTCGTGTTGCCGAGCCTTCCTTGGCCCGTTCCAGCAAAGGAAGGCCACCTGTACCTCTCACCAGCGCACACTATCGGCGAAGGCAACCACTCTATGGTGTATAATGCCGAATGGGAGCTGCCTAGGTCGTTGCTCGTGGAGCAGGAGTTATGTAGCACATGCATTGCGGAGGACGTGGAGGAACTCATGAAGGAACAATTGCATCCGGACGGAAGTCCTTTCGACCCCAAGTACGACGAGAAGAGCGGAAGGCTATACCTCAAAACGCGTGCCAAGGCACCTTTGACGATGACACTGGATGGCAATAAAGACGACGTCTATCTCCTCGAAGAAGGTTACTATGGTAAAACTCTGGAATACGAAGGCTCTTATCAAGTCTTCCAATCACGAGTCCGTTACCAGAATCTCGAGAACGGGCCATACTGCAAGCATCTAAACAAGACAGACCAATCGGTGCATCCGTTGACGGCGAAAGTGTCAGTCGCCGCCAAGCTGTCGATTCAGTACGACGGGCATCTTGCGAACGAGGCTAACAACTATCAGCGTTTTCCTAAGCATTTCTTCGAACATTATACTGGGTATAATGTGATTCGGCCGATATTGGAGCCAGTTCCTCTAGGGCCTCTAGTTCCTCAGTATTACGGGCATTACGTCGTCGACGAAGAAGAATACAAGCCTGCGCGAGCTAATGATGAAGCAGGCCCAACTGACACGAACCCGAGGAAATATTTAAGCCCTATCCTTCTGGTGGAGAAATGCGGGATACCGATTGAACCAGCGGAGCTCTCTATTGATGATAAGTGAGTATCTCAGCGAAGTTCTCCGATCATTTTTCCTATGGCTAACTTCGTTGCTGTGACTTCTTTCTTTTCTCTCATCCATAGACAAGAGTGCGCCTCTTTAGTCTATCGCTTCCATGAAGCTTCATGGATCCACGGGTCCGTCGCCAAAAGGAACATTCTTAGACAGCCAGGCCCACTCAGCCAATGGCCTGTTCAAAGAATGTTCAATAATTACGACCGAGGTGGATACGGCGTGGGCTGGAGCTTTCGCCTGATTGACTTCGGGAGGAGCTCTGATACGAGGCATGTCGAAGCTAGGAAATCAAATGATATGATTCGGACCGACGCGCAAAAGATCACAAACTGGATAAATGATTTCGGGGAGTTGGACTAAGTGCTGCTTGATGATCATTCAAATGTCCGAGTATCTAGCGTATTTTACCCTTGAAAATAGAAAATAATTTTATTACAGTGTCTTTCAGGACTTGGTGACTAGGGATCACGAATGACTGTGCTTGAAAGGTCTGGAACATTTCAATTCACCTCGACTGAGGATTTAACGCATTAAAAATCTGCGATTTGCCAATCTGCACCCCTTCGTCTCGAGTCTCGATGTGTAGTGGGATCTGGAAACTCGTACCTGTGACGCTATACTCACGGCGCTCCATCGACGCGTTGCCGAGCACTGCTCGCGCCCCAAGAGCGGTTGGATAAGACTGCTCCATGGACATTATGCCTCAGAATACGTAGTATAACTTTAGTATAAGTCCTCCCAGTTTAAGTCGAACAAGCAGTTATTTTCATGCAAAAGCTTGCGTTAATGGAAATTCATTAAATCGTGACTAAGTGCTACATATAGAACGGACGTCGACTATGCTACAAGATGTTTTGTGTTTTGTATTTTTGTATAAAGGAGTGTGTAAAGGTAAGAGGAAGGACAATGAAGAGAAATGCAAAGGAATGGGCCACATCATGACCAGGATCTAACATACTGGGCGTCACATTGGCTCATGTTGAAATGTTAATATAATTCCGTCCATCATGGCCGTCGTCGATTTGGTGCCGTTTGAGCGAATCCACGCGAGCGTATATCTTGCCGCAAACATTGCAGCGGCATCTCAGAGTGCCTCTATGTGAACCAACATGTCTGGACATGTCACCTAGCCTATGAGAACGTAGCGGGCAGACAATGCACTCATACGTCAGGGCACCATTCGTATCATAAAAGCGGCGGTACCCCTTTGACTGCGCTTCATTTTCGTTCAGTTCGGTTTTGCGGCACCGCATTGGTGGGGGCTTGGCGTCTTTTGCCTTGTGTTTCTTCGACGGGGTCGACGACGAGACCTCGGAGCATGGGCGTTTCAATTTTGGGCGGCTACCAAAAGACTTAGTTTTAAGTCCATGGCTGTCCGATGATGGGACTCACATGACGGGGTCTGGTGGCTCCTGACGAACCTCAATGCTGCTTGCCACATATGGCGGGGTCGACGTTATGCTCAAGCTAAGAAAAGACATCTTTAGATTATGTGTGACGGAATAAAAGTAGAATTATTTGGCTCACTCGGAAGATTCCACTCTGGATTCAGCGATATCTTCAGGTTTAATGGATTTAGTATCTGAAGATATAGTTGCGGGAGTGAAACCGCTACCAGATGAAGTTAAAACTTGAGAATACAATTTACGGATCTAATAATGCCACTCACTAGGTAGCCTCATTAATACAAAAATTTTCTGTAGACAGTCGTTCGGCGCTTCTGTCAAACGAAAAAGTCAGAGCGCACTTTATGGGCATATAACAATTATCTTACTCTGAGGAGGCCCGCTCCTTCTGAACAGCCTGGGTTTCGCAATCGTGAGCTTCCCTGATCGGAGTCAAAAGATTAGACATAGATATAGCCTTTACAGTCGCACTTACTGGAGGTAGCCCTGGTCCTCTTGATCCACCTCCCCATCAGTATGATCGCCGCCCTGCGGCGCCATTGGCTGTGACAAGCTTCCGGAGAGAAAAAAGAATTAGATCATGATCACAAAGACATGTCAATGGGAATCGCACTGACTTCGAAGCCTCCGGTTCTTCATCTCGAAAGTCGGAACCGTCGAAAAAATGGGCCAATGTCAATTCAACATCCTCATGTACGCTACCCCCCTCCGTAATCATCCACCCGGTAGCGTACGCTTCGTCGTCCAGGCCGTCGAGATAACTGCCGGTACCACTGCCGGGGATTGGCCCCAAGGCTTCTTCGAGGATGTATTGAGCCACAGGGACCTCGTAAGCGGTCGAGGAGACGAGATTGTAGTCGGCCATTGTTGGTAAATTAAAATAAATGAACGATGGACCAGCCAAGGCGATTAATGTTAAAATAGAGGAGGAATCAAACTGGGGGGATTGCTGCACTAGACACCGATTTTATAGTCGCGGCACCCCATCGACGCGATGACGATTGCGACCGAGCAGGCCATAAACGTGTTTGTTTAGTGAATTCGTCCTTCCGTTTTTTATGTGGCATTGTTGGCCCAGCATGTTTACGCGCAATCCCTGAGAAACACCCGGGACATCCTGGGTGGTAGGGCCATAGTCCATCTTTGATCTCAAAATGCACGCTTGGTATGGAAGTAGGGAGCACGCCCGATAGGCAATGTCGAGATTTATTTCGTCACCTTTCCTAGTATCGGAATTGGGCAGGTGTAGAGAGGTTGTACCGATCGAGCATGCGCCATGGGACGAGAGATTTATAAAAATACTTTCGTTGGAGACCCGCAGATACCGCATTCGCCGGCGGTAAGACGAATCAACAGACCATACGACGCCTGAGGCCAAAGGTTTTGGGCCTAGTTCGAGATAAGGGAATCGTTAGAACATACATAGACAACAAAAATAAATTCTGGCACAATGCTTATGATTTGCTTACAAGCAGCAGGTCTCAACTTATTTTTTTGATATTCGAGCATTAATTCCCGTGGAGAGATGTCTTCAGTCAACAACAACATGTAATAAACGTTGGGCCTACCTACCTCATGTGGCCACTGAAAATTCCTCCCCACGAACTATGCTCAGACTCGGATGCCGAGAGAATAATGCCCAACGCAAGCCTGCGGTACATCCCCAACGCCGGGACAGGAAGGGATCCGAGATCCGTGTGCTTTTGTGAAGGGTGAAAATATTGAGCGAGCAAAACAAACGACGATCCACAGGAGAGTGTCTGGAGGATCGGAGATGATTTGGACTACATTGTACGGTTGGGTTGTCAAGGCCACCATGACCGAACGTTCGCCCGGGACTTATAAGAAATAAACCTGGACAATGAACAATTGTTTAATGACGAGCGGGCCACAAGATAGTCATGAAGATTCAACACAAACCTCATTTGTGGCCATCTTAGGGCGAGCGCCGGGATGGCTTAGTCAAGACCATGTCTTGCATTGTTCGGATCCTTGGGTCCTCCTACTCAGACCGCGGCTTAGATCGACCCAAGTCGACTTAGCATTCATGCATCATGTTTAGTTTGATTGAGGCTGATGTTACCGATGACGATAAGTGTATTGCAATATACTCCCCAGCTTCACAGAGAAAACTCCTCTGTCTATTTTAAACTCTAATCCAACCCTTGGAATATTGATTTGAGCAACGAGCTTCAAGGTGAATAAGAGCAGGAAGAAACGAACGAGAAGTTCAGAGCGATGGGGATATGAGTATGTCCGCCTTGTGTAACTTTGCATCGTGGAATGTCAGGCATGAAAACAAGGGGAATGCATATAATCTGCATGACCTTTGTAGCTCGCGCACGGAGCTGCACGGAGGGATGAAGGATTGTATTAATTTGGGGAGACTCGGGTTCCATCACATGACATCTTTTCCGCACGGCCAAAAGAAGAAATAAATACCGTACTTAGAAACCGCTCCCTGAGAGACTCATGACACACCATATACTGTACAATAAAACAAATGACAATCGATCTGTTGTTGCTCCACCATCACCTCACAGATGATTCTTTGCATTGCTGAAGTGAAGGAAGACGCCGGACACGTAGAAAGTTACGCCTGGAGGTGGGCAAAGTGACTTCACACTGGTACATATCGATCGCTCTGGCCACTATGGACATGAACAGACACATCACAATCTAATCTGAAGCACACGCTACTCCGATATATCTATACTTTTTCCGGCTCGAGCCAACTACGTACCTAGAAAGACACCGAGCTCTGATAACCTCCAAATAATCTCGAGGTTCAACTTTACATCATTGAGAAAACTTCACTGGCACCTCCTGATGTAGCCCCAGCCGACAATGATGCATGGTGGTTTTATCGGACTGCTATGCTGTGTAAAAATATGGAAAAAGGAATGTTCTATACTTGACTTGAGTAACAACAGACATTCTAATATTAAGACATCAACAATACAATTGCAGCGAATAAGATCGGTAATAGTAGTTTGAGCACGAACGGAGTGATAGCGGTTGTACCCGAGAGGTATGATCCAATAGACGCGATTGTCGAATTGCCAGAGAAGAGGACTCCACTATCAATGGCAACCAGCGCAGCAGCTGGACCAGGCAGCATCAGCTGACAGCCGTTCTCGCAGTTCATCTCGACCAAGCACTCGTCTCCTTGCAGATCTCCATTCGCGCCGATGGTTTGACCAGCCCATGATATGTTTGTTCGCTCATAAACATCTGGCGCAGTCAAGACCTTGTATTGCACTGTTTGAGCGAGGCCTGACGGGAGGCTAAAGACCTGAACGGCATTGGCGAAGTTGATGAGGGCGAGTTTTCCCCGTGTCGTATTTGAATAATCATAGATTCCATAGCCAGCCACGGTTGCATTAGGTGAAGTATTGGAGTTGTTGAGGTTGACGTCAACGATGACACTTCCGCTTGGATATGTCACCTCCGACAGAAATATGGCAGCATAGTAAGTGGATCCTGTTCGCCATCCTGGTTCTGTAGATTTTTCAGGACTTGGAGGGTCGAAAAGGTTATACTGAATGCCGTGTTCGCGGGTATGGAGAAAGACTGCGCTATAGTTCATGGAGGCGGCTTTCAAGCCGACATCGATTGCCCAAAGAGACATGGCGAACTGGGAACGAAGGCTCATAAGTAAAGCGTGGCTGGCATAAGAATCAGGGAGAAGACGCCTACAGTCGACGAGATGTTGGTGCCTCCACACGCGACGGAATTATACTCAGAGAGGACAACTGGTACGTTTAATTCCTGAGCACGGATTATCCCTTCTTTCTGCCAATCTAGAAATGATTCGACTGATGGATTCAAGAAGTCAGAGCCTCCGCCGTTGTATTTCAGTAGAGAAAGGGCGTACCATTGGAATGTGAAAGATAGTAGGAAATATTCGTATTGCCTATGTTCCCGCCTGAGCAGGCACGCTTTGGATATTGTTGCAAACTATACATGACACGTAGATTAGCAGAAAATTTCATTGATTGGGACATGCCTAACTTACGAGTAGTACTTGTAAGGATAACGGTCAAGACCAGCGTTGAGAATATCATCAAGCTCCCTTAGGTATCTTCAGGCTTGGAATCGGACAATCGAAAGAATCAGAGTCACCATCTACAGCAGATCGACGGGCCGCCCACGATTCTCTCGTCTTCCTCAATGGTGTCAGCGTCTTCTAACGCACTGAGGGCGAGACCAATTTCCGGTACCTAAACCAAGACATCAGCTATTGTGATTCAAAAGAGATGCAATAAAACGCACATAAGCAGAGATGTTATACGCATCACGTTCTCCGTGTCCGGCATAAAGGTCGGGTTCCTAATACCAAGCTGAATTCGAGAACAATCGATATGTGTGATACTTACATTTCCGAGAAGAAATGCGTCTAATCTACTGCCTAATTTCTTTCGTGCAGCCACCGCGAGCATCATGACATTTGTGAAATTGTCCGGAGTCCGCATGCTCAGACCTATGAAGAATTGCATATCGCCAGCCTTATCGGACATTCCGTTTAGTATATCGAAGAAAGCTGGCCCAAAATTAACGGGTATGTCGTTGAAGGAAGCATCCTCATCGACATCCGCGTATTCAATGACGCTCGTTAGGCTTGGCACATAAGTTGATCTGGTTTACTTGTCAAGCCTCGTACATACGTGATAACAAATTGGAATAACGTACCCGTCCATCCCATTCCCGCCTATTCTTATCCGAAATGGTTTCGAAATGCGCGCCACGAGGTTATGCATGTAGTTCTGCATGGCTGTTGGCTGCTCATCGGTAGACATTCCCCCTGAGATAAGGAAAAGAACTACGTTATAAATCGTAAACTTTGAGGGGAAGGGTGAACTCACATAATGTGTCGAAGGAACTAAGCTCATATGATATTCCAATGAAGTGGTCTTCGATAACATTCAGGAAAGAACCTGAAGGCGGTTGATCAGGAAAGGTGATGTTGAGAGCTGGACCTGCCCTAGTCAGCAAAATCGCGAAAGACGCCGCTAAAAGCCATATAAACAACGGTGAACGCTGCAACATTGAAACTATGTGGCTTTTGTCAGAGAAGGAGGTGATCGAGGAAGTAAAGAGAGCGAATGAGAGAGCGTCGTCCGTGATGAACGAGTTCATTTGTGAAACAAATGTCTTGGCGGGCCGCAGCGAGTACCAAGACTTCCAAGAATAGCCCTAGCGCTCTGGGATGCATGTAAGCTTAACGTTAGCGGTTCCAACGTTCAAACGTTCAAGCTGCATGTGGTCAACCGGTCAAGGTTCACTAGAGTGGATAGATATCATTATGGCTGCACTAAAATGATGTTACGTAAGCAAAATATGTCGTGATCAGGCCTTCAAGCTTCACTGCCGGTCAACGTCACCTCCGACTCCGCGCTATTATCTGTCTCAGTGTCTGTAAAGAACGAGCCATACAGGAGACTACTCCGCTGACACCAGTAAGTAAAAAATCATAGGCGATTCATATAATGTTTCTGATGCAAAGTCTTGCTACAGGTTCACGCTCGATCGACAAAGTTCAGCAGGGAGTTCCGCAGTCAGCACTAGGTATAGCCTCTCCTGAACGTTCCCCATGTTTGCAGTTATACACGCCATCAAGGCCCTCCTCAAGCCAAATCTTTCATATCCCACACCCAAAGGCTCACTTCCGACTCCTCACATATCATCTCGCCTCGGTACTGCTGTTCCATTCCCTCGATGCTGAAACTCCTGCCAAAATCAATGAGCCTGTAGCTCCAGTGCTCGCCTATTCCTCCTCGCGTAAGCTCGTTGGCCATACGCTCGAGGGGCCATGCGCTGAGAGGCCCTGGCTGGCGGACTATGTTACGACGAGCGATAGAGCCGTGGAGCCACCCCGCTTCGTGGAATCGGTATATGAGCGAAGCGCATTCGGTTCTGGTGAGCAATATTTTCAAATCTGTCAGCTGAGAATAACAAACAACATTGAAGATAGAATACGTACTGGTCATCTACAGAAAGTTTTTTGGGATCTATCGGCTTCCCACAGTCTTCAAGCAGGAGGATGGGGCTCAAATACTGCGGCCTTTCGTTCGTCTTCGCACCATCACCTGCAGCGCTATCGTTGACCCCAACCGTACTCTTCTTATGCTCCTCATCGACGGTGTAGTACCCGTAGAACTGAGGTACGAGCGGCCCAACAGGCACCGGCTCCTTCAAGGGCGTGACGACATTATACCCACTCCAATGCTCGAAGAAATGCCTCGGGAACGCCTGGTAGCTCTCAGCCTCCCTCTGCAGGTGTAAGTCGTTCTCGATAGACAGCTTCGCAGCCACGTACACTTTACTCGTCAGTGGGTGAATGGCGCGTTTCTCCTTCAAGATGTGTTCGCAGTACGGACCGAGCGCAAGGTCCTGGTACTGCACGCGGCTTTCGATGACGCGGAACGGGCCCTCGTAGACGAGCTCCGCTCTCATCTCGCCAGGTTTGATGAAGTAAGTTTCCTCTACGCCGTCCTCGTCTTTCATTTTTGTAATGACGCGCATTTTCTGTTTTGCGCTGACCACCCAGCGCCCACTTTTGTGGTCCCACTTCGGATCGCGTCGCTCGCCGTTTTCGCCATCTTCCTCCTGAATTATCTTCGCCATGTCTTCCAACACGCATGTACGGCACACCTCTGCATTGACGAGCAAGGTCCGAGGAAGCTCGAGTTCGGCTTTGTATACGAACGAATGATTGCCTGTCCCAAGGGCGCCGGCAGGCGAGAGATACAGATGTGCCTCTGGCGGCTGAAAACGGCTCGCCTTGTGCGGAAGAACAATGAAGATGGGAGGCTTGCACGGTCCGGGCGACGGGTCTTCGTCGTCTCCTTCTCTGATGAAATATCCACTGGGAAATTTGTTGTCTGAGTGAGGGTTCTTTAAGAATATCTCCCTCACGAGCTTGGCCTCGGCCTCCTTGTCCGCCAACCATTTGTCGTCTTCTTCCCTGCGTTTCGTGTTCGTCGTCGACGATGTGAGCTTGTACACGTGAGTGACGTCTTGCGCTTCCGACCATGCCTTTTTTTCGTCCCAGCCTTCTCGGTAGTGGTATTCGAATGCGCTGAGTAGGTTCCAAGGATCATGGACGACAAGTTTAGGTGGAAAGGACGAGTGTGGGAGGTAGCCTTGTAACTTTGGGATAATAGTGAGGCCCTCCGACCTGAATGGTTCTGTTGGCCATGGAGCTGGGTAGGCATTAGGGTCAAACGGAGACTTAGGAGGCCACTGTTAGACTTATGGTCAATAATGATCGACAGAAGAGAAACGAAGGCGTGCCATACGGGTTGGGGGATCTCCCATTCCTCTCGCTCCATGCCTTTCCCTTTGGGTCCTTCCTCCTCGCGAACCCAGGTCTTGCTGACGGTCGTCTGCTCGGAGTCCTTGATGAGCTGGCTGATATCACATGGGTGGATCATCCGCGGTTCCTCCTCTTCCTCAGCGCCGTCAATACAATCCCGGGCATAGAACTCCTCGTTATCCTTCATCCACGCAGCTAATTTGCTGCCACTCGACCAAGTCACCAGCCCGTGCATTTCTGGAAAGCGATACACTGTATAAAAGTCGAACAAGGTCGCGCCCCAAATCTGCTGCCCGTTCGGCGCCTCCTTGCCCCTGCGGCTGTTTTCGGGAGTAATCCACTTGCCCTTGGGATCGCGCGGCCACCATAGGAAGACGTGTCTGTGCCTGGTGGTGCGTGCGTCGAGACGGCGTTGGCGCTCTTTTGCCTTTTCTTCATCTGTAGCGGTTTTCATGTCGATGATGCAAGGAGTGTCGCGTTCCGCTCTCTGAAGAATGATCTCCTCAAAGAATTCTTTTTGTGTTTTCGGCTCCCTTTCTGTGGGTTTTCTCGCTCTGGCTTCTGCCAGTCGCTCACTGAACTGTTCAACGCTGTTTTTCATCTCGAGTGGCACGATTTCCGTGGCCAAAGCTTCTACCAAAAAGGACGTTGTCGACGTCGAGGATTCTCCGGTTTGGATATCAAATGAAACTGTAGGAATCTAAGAATGAGGCTTTACATTCACAAATGACAAAAGACTCACAATCGGGCTTCACGTCCATCGTTCGTCTTCTTTTTTGCGCATATATTGAATGCTCGAAATGCGGGCGCCTATTCTGCCAGTATATTCCACGAGAAGTACAGTCTGCGGTCGATATGGACGCGATTCTGTTTGCGGTAAGTTTTCACGGTGAAAGGAGAGAGAGTGAGGATTGAATATTGAATATTGAGTGGCTAAGCAGAGATTATCGTGATGGACAATGAAATCGCCGCGAGGCCTTTATGTAAGGAAATTCGCGAGAAATTCGAAGGCCGCTGCCGGCCTAGTTTATTTGAATACTACTGTTGTAATGACTTGTCTCTGCGACTTCGTTGTTTAGTTTACATAAATTCGTTATAGCAGCATACAGCGGTTTCGACTACAACGTGTTTTTGTTCTCTTGTAGGTATTTTAGCATCTTAATACATGGTCGGCGTTCACTTTTTATTCAACTATGTTAAATAATTTCCGGTCTGAATTTTCGACCTTCATGAACAATATATAAGGGCGAGCGGGGAAGCCGGGTAGGAGATGTGCTCATGGATCGTTTGAAACTGTCCGTAAAAGTCGAGATTGAGTGGGCGACTACGGCTATCAATTTGGGCTTTGTCCATCTCCTATATCTCTCTCCATGTGCTCATGGAGCACTGGCCAGCCATCCAGGATCTCTGTTGGGTTGATGGCCGACATTTGGAAGACACTTACATCGGTGACTCTAGTGCCTAACATATGCTTAAGACGTGGGACTGAAACGAGACGAACAGGAGCCGGAAATTTTACCTCGCTGTGGTTGATATCTCCATGCATGATGAGTGGCCCACCAATGACGTAGCCACGGAACCCAGGGGTGTAGAGGAAATTAACGTATTAACGTCAACCGTGCTCTGCTCGTCGTAACGCTAACATAGGCACGCCTAGGTATATCGCCGTGGCTTTCACATTTGGCTCTCGGCGTGTGAGGTGATATGCACATCCCCCGACCCCTCGTATTTCTCCTACCCATGCGACTCGGCGAGCCACGATGTAGTCCTTGTAGGTTCAGTTTAGGCTTATGAGTAAGTACTATATTTTGATCATACTTATATCGAACATTTGTTCCAGTGCAAAGCTTACATCAAAATTGCGCCTGGACCCCCTCCAACTAGTAAGAGGCACATTGGTACCACTGACCAGTGCTGACCCCCAGTGAAAAACGACTCGAGTGAAATCGTGTGTATTCCAGTAGAATTGAGCCCTTCCCATGCAATCGAGTGATTTCTGAACTTTTCGAGTGTCTTCGAGTGCGCCGGATTATTATCAAAACCTTGCCGATGGTTCGTGTCTTGGCATTCTCTCGGACTTTGACTTTTCCCCAGAATGAGGGTGTGGAACGCGCTGACAAATGACGAGTACTTCAGGAATTTCCAAGTTCGCGTAGTTCAACTTCTTCCTTTGACACGTACCACCACGACTCCCGTTCCTCTAGTTCTCCCTCCCTCTCGCTGATGTCTACCCTCCGCCTTCCTTTTCGCAACACCATTGCCACCATTGCCATTGTCCTCTTCAATATCTGCATTCAATGTAAGCTATTCCTCCCTTTTTGTGTGTATATCACATTCCTTACTAGATTTCCATCGCAGCCATGAGGTCGAGCGCCCTTCGGTCTCTCTCCTTCGTTATGTAATGTATGTCCACTGAGCGGATCTCCTGCGTTCTGTACTTATATTTTCTCTGCAGCCCTTGCCTTCAAGATATTCAAGCACATGGTTGGTGGTGGTGGATCTGCGGACTCGAGTTACAGGTATGTCTTGTGCTTATCACCGCATGTATCCCAGCTAATTGCACCTCCTAGCCCCAAGTCAACCTCAATCCATACGCAGAATGCATAAGTACATGCATGCCCAGTAAGTGGACCTCATAACTGGCTATAAGTATTCTTGGTAGTGTTAAATTCCGAGTCTTGTACGTGTACCGCCCTGCCGTAGAGTATTCTAATCAAATGTGAATTTCGAACCAATCCATTGGCTATGAGAACGGATCTATGTCGCTCGAGGAGGCTCTACCTCACTCAAAGATTGGGAAATCGTTCTGCCATATAAATAAAGCCTGGTAGAGTGGTGTCGAGCGAATTCGGGAATATCAATCTTGGCATCATTTCACTCGAGGAGACAGTATCCCACTCGATTCTACACTAAGATTTTTCGAGCGGTTCTCATTTTTCGGACGAAATCGAGCGCTATCGATTGGATTGATGGGAAATCATTTCAATCTATAATGCTCGAAGGTACTGGATCCCACTCGAGTCATTTTTCACTGGGGCTGACCAGCCGGCCGTGCACGGGGAAAGATTGGGAAAGGATCAAGATTCGAGCCTCGGAAATCACGATTCCAGCAAAATGACGTAAGCAATACAGTAACATATGTCTTGATCCGACAGCCGACGCGAATCGGCCCGCATGCCACATCTGCGGTATGTTCAAATTTCTCTCTTCCCTCTACTTCATGCTCAAGGACGTATAAAGACAGAAAATCACGGTAACCAGTAGGTTCTTGTTTCTAGGCAATTCATATAATGTTTCTGACGCAAAGTTTGACTATAAGTACACATTCATTTGGCAAGTTCTTCGGGGAGCTAATCTCCATTTTTCAGGTGTAGACGCCCTCAAAACACATCCTCAACGTAAATCCTGCATACCCCACACCCAATTGGTGACTCCTGACTCCTCAGACAAAATTTCCCCCCGATATTGCTGTTCCATTCCCTCGATGCTGAAGCTCCTGCCAAAGTCGATGAGCCGGTAGCTCCAGTCCTTGCCTAACCCGCTGCGCGCATATCTGTTGCGGATACGGTCAAGGGGCCATGCGCTGAGCGGCCCTGGCTGGCGGACTATGTTACGCCGAGCGACAGAGCCGTGGATCCAGCCTGCTTCGTGTAACCGGTATACGAGGGAAGCGCACTCGGTTCTGGTGAGTAACGTTTTCGAGTCCGTCAGCAAAAGTGATTATAAACAGGACCGGATGCGTACTGGTCATCAACCGAAAGCTCTCCTGGGTCGATCTGCTCTCCACAGTCTTCAAGCAGGAGGATGGGGCTCAGATACTGCGGCCTTCTATTCATCGTTGCACCATTACCTGCGGCCCCGACGGTATTCTTGATCTCCTCATCCACCACGTAGTACCCATAAAACTGAGGTACGAGCGGCCCTACCGGCACTGGTTCCTTCAACGGGTTGATAATATTGTACCCACTCCAGTGCTCGAAGAAATGCCTCGGGAACGTCATATAGTTCTCCGCCTCCTTCTGCAAGTGTTCGTCGCCCTCGATTGACAGCTTTGCAGCGACGTAAACCTTGCTCGTCAGCGGATGTATGGTGCGTTTCTGCTTGCGGATATGCTCGCAGTACGGACCGACCGCAAGGTCCTGGTACTGCACGCGGCTTTCGACGACGCGGAACGGGCCTTGATATTCGAGCGTCATGGTCCCTTCACCGGGTTTGATGAGGTAAGTCTCTTCTACCCCCTCCTCATTTTGCATCGTTCCGACAGCGGGTGTTTTCCTTCTTGTCACTACCATGTGGCGCCCACTCGGCTGGTCCCACTTCGGATCCCGTCGTTCTCCGTTTTTCCCATCTTCCTCCTCAATTATCTTCGCCATGTCTTCCAACATGCATTGATGGCAGATCTCTTGCCTGACGAGCAACGCACGAGCAAGCTCGAGTTCGGCTTTGTACACGAAAGAATGGTTGCCTGTTCCAAGGGCGCCTGCAGGCGAGAGGTAGAGGTGTGCCTCTGGCGGTGGAAGACGAACCGCCTGCTCTGGAAGCACAACATAAATGGGTGGCTTGCATGACCCCGGCAACGCTTCTTCGTGTCCGATGAAATATCCTGTGGGTAACGCGTTGTCCGAATGGGGGTTCTGTAAGAACATCTCCCTCACGCGCTTGGCTCTGGCATCTTCCGACAACAACGACTTGAGACTTTCAACTCTGTGATTCGGGTTCTGCTCTGACATTCTGAGCTTGTAGACGTGCGTAATGTCTGGCTTCTGCGACCATGGCTTGACCTTTTCGTCTTCGTGATAACTGTTGTCTTCTACGCTGAGCAGGTTCCAGGGATCGTGGACGATAAGTTTGGCCGGAAGGCGGAAGGATGGGAGATAGCTTTGCAAAGTTGGTATCACGTTGAGGGGCTCCGAGGTGAATGGTTCTCTCGGCCATGGAGCGGGGTACGCACTAGGGTCAAACGGAGACTTTGGCGGCCACTGTAAAGTTATTGATCAGTCACGATCGCCAAAAAAGAAGGATAACGTTGCTCTACAGGGTGAGGGAGCTCCCATTCTTCTCTCTCTTTTCCTTTCCCTTTAGATCCTTCCCCCTGGAGAATCCAGCTCTTGTTGAAGATCAACCTCTCGGCGTCCTCGATACGCTCGCCTATATCGCATGGATGTATCTCTCGTGGCTCCTCCTCTTCCTCAGCTCCTTCAATGCAATCTTGCGCATAAGACTCCCCGTTCGCCTTCATCCACGCAGCCAATTTGCTTCCACTCGACGTGGTCAGTAGATCGTGCATGTCTGGCCAGCGATACACTATATAAAAGTCGGACAAGGTCGCGCCCCAGAGCTGCAGCCCGTTTGGTGCTTCCTTGCCCCTGTGACTGTTTTCGGGGGTGATACCCTTGCCATGGGGGTCGCGTGGCCATGTCTGGAAGACGAAGCGGTGGCTGGTGGTACGCGCGTCAAGTCGGCGTCGGCGTTCCTTGGTCTTTTCTTCCTCTGTGGCGGTTTTCATGTCGATGATGCATGGAGTGTCATGCTTCGCTCTACCGAGAATCAACTCTTCGAAGAATTCTTTCTGTGTTTTCGCCTTATTTTCTGCATCTTTAGATTCGTGTTCAGACTCTTCCTGCCCGTTGCTGAGTTGCGCAATCCTCTTTTCTATCTCGGGAACGGCGCCCACTGCGGCGAACGTTTCGATGGCGAAGGACTGTGAGGATTCCCCGGATTGAATGTCAAGTGCAACTGTAGGGCTCCGAAATTCAACTTTTGTGCTTGTAAAATGACGAGAGAAAAGACTCACAATCGGGTTTTAACTCCATCATTTGTCTGACTTTTTGCGCATATATTGAGTGATCGAAATTCGGGCGCCCACTTTGTGGGTATGAGTATCTTCCACAAGTAGAGTCTGTGGTCAATAACGCCCACCGTTAATATTGTCGCATGTAACTTCCCAAGGTCAAAGTAAAAGTGAGGATTGAGCGGCTCAGCAAAGATTACAGCGTATCGTGATGGACAAAGAATTCGACGCGAGGCCTTAAGCTTTAAGTTTATGCAAGGAAATTCGAATTAAGTAAAATAAATGCTTACCTTCTCGTCCTTTGCTGGTAGTTTTAACTGATTATAGTGCCGTCGTGGATTGAATGTACATCGCGTTGACGAGTCCTGCAGCTGCAGGCTTTGATGAGGCACGACAAAATTACGTAAGGACTACACAGACGGCGACGGCCCATTCCTTGCCCATTCCACGAGGACTGCTGAGGGTTTTTCTCAGAACAAATTCCGCTGTAAGTCAGTGTAAGTATTTGATGATTCTGACACTTCCTCCCTTCCATTTCACGCTCAAGGAATCATAAATACGGCAAATCTGGGTAACCAGTAAATACTGATTTCTAGCTTTTCATATAATACTTCTGACACAAAATCTGACTACAAGTACAAGTTCGAGTTGCAAAGTTCTTCGGGGAGCAATCTCCATTTTAACACGGACTAGAGGACGGGAACAGAGTGTATGCCGGGGAACTACCCATTGACTCCAGAAGACTGTACGTACGAGTATATTACCTATCCCATGGGCTGTACTTCTAGGGAGTACTCCTAGCATGAGTTAAATACTAAAGGTTTGTTTGCTTATAGCCACATCTACGGAGCCACCCCAGACAAAACGTGGTCGAACAGAGCTCAATGAGGGACGGATATACATTTGGGCACCAACGCGAATGATGACGACGCCGCCAAAGCAGGAAGCGAATGTGACACTGACCTAATCGACCAAGCCATGGATGGGACAAATACGCAGGACCACTTGCAGGATGCCAAACAAAGGAGAGACGATGGCTTTTTTCTAGACAAAGATGAATGCGGCATGGAGAAAGGGGCGGAGAAAGATTTCTGAGGAAGCGAGACGCGGCCATGCTCCACGTTCTTGCTAACCGTCGTATTGTTTGCCCGGATTACGCCTCTTCGATCTTGAAACTTAGGAGATGGAATCATTCATGCTGCATGCCTTCTTGTCGACATCATTTCTTACAGGATAAATGGGCTAGCGATACTCTTCTGGTATATCGTCCTTGTCCATGAAATACGACGCACTCATACTGCCCAAGCCCTGATCAGCAGTTGCAACGGAAGTACATCCATGAAAAGAGTGAGGAATACAATATTTCCTCTCGAACCCGACGTGTGACGGATCGAACTTAGCGGCAGATTTCCAACCATGGCCTCGACTAACGAAGCCAGGAGGTTGGGTGACACGTTCGACCAAGCTTCGCCCATATCTATTCACACGAAACACAGAGAAATCAGACAACTGAAAGGCGAAGAAAACGCGCCATCCTTCATGTTTGCCACAGTCGAGGACCGCCATCATCATGGATTAGCGGTTCTATCCAGAGAATCAGGAAAGAAGCTTTGAACGGTAGGCAATCAGGCGCTGAACAACACTTACGCGTCTGTCGATTAGGGGTGGCCGAACGAACCACACTCAGTCATAACATCGGACCTCTCCTCGCCCTGCCCCTGCGATTCAAAGTCCCGCAAATACCGCTTCGTACTGCCTCTCGTCATGCTATTGGTGTTACCGTGGTGAACTCATGTACTAGGATATCGTTGGCGACACCTCCATCACCGTTCGTCTGTTCCACGAAAGAAACGTCAAAAGCAGGATACAAAATGTGCAAAAATAGTGGTTGCCATACCACATTGTACGTCCGAAGAACCAGAGTGCGAAAGCTAGGCGAGCCACTGTATCATAATATACCCTATTAGCCTTCTATCTACGATGAACATGAATACAAAAAAACAGACGAACGCACTCTTCTGGACTCGCGAAAAAGGCTTGTTCGATGCTGCCCCACCTCCGTCTGCGTGTACGCTCATCAGCGCAGGATCCGCGACCATGCTCGCCCCCGCTCGCTATACGTTCGTAACTTAAAAGTTAAAGGCATCCTCTGTGACCCAGCGTAGGCGCATGAATCGGCGTATTTGAAGGACATGGCATTGTTTCTGCTGTAAGTCTCGCGGTCAGAACAAAATCTAGTCGGAGTGGTGCCAAACACTGCGATGGTAAGCAAATATGAATACGTGATCGTATATGTGTTAAAATGAGAACGAAGGTACTTACAGACGCAGACGACACGAAATCCGCCACTATAAGCATCACCAAGGGCCTCGCACCATCCTCCAGATTGGCTACGGCGATGACATGGACAAGGGCCGCTGAACCACCTACCAGGGCGACATAGAGCTTCTCGGTTCCGAGTTACATTTTCCTCCGAAACGTTCTTCGATGGCTAGCAAAACAGAGTTGATGCCTGAGGTTCATGGATGGAGCCGAAGATGCTCATGCGATATAATTGGCCTAATGATCAGGACTAGAGAGGAAGATAAGGAAGGACATACTCGGATTCATGAAAGAAAATCAATGAGATGAACGAGAGTCTGAGTAATACGCGTAATGACCCGACTTGTATGCCAATGACGACGCGTCAACGGAGAGTTCAGACTGGGGAAACGAAGACGGGAGAATTCTGAGTGTGGGTCCTGAGTAGTACGTTGGGGCAGAGACGGGTCCGGAACCATGCCTCTAGACAGTTCTATTAGTGATTAAGGCGTGGATAAAGATAATGGTGGTCACGCACTTCATATACCGTGGGCGGGTTACATCCATAACTCTCATCGTCAGCCCACGAGCAACGTGGTGACTCCTGGATCCACCCTTCAATATTGCTCGAGGCGTTGCAGGAGTGAATGTCATGAAGGAGGGTCGTAACTTGTCACCAAGCGGACCTTGGGAGGACCCTGCTTTATGTTGTCAGATGTCCGATCCAAAATGGCCAAATTTTTGCACTTATGTACGGACGTTTTTTTGCTGGTTCCGTCCGCATAAGGATCGGACCTACCTTTTTGACCCCATTTCCGTCCGCATAGCAGATGATACATACTGCAGGCCAAATTCCGTCCGCATAGGGGATCGGACATTTATTTTAGGTAGAAACATACCAAAAAATTAAATTGAAAAAGAAATAAAATAAAACCAAGGTTGCGTTCAGCCCGACGCTGCCTGACGGAGATTCTATGTAGAGCGCGATGATGATGAGGGGTCCAAGGATTCTACGGCAAGGCACTTAACAAGCTGATATCTGCATATTGAAAATTAAGATCCTCACCAGATCGTAACCGTTGGAGCCATCAACGCCCTCCGTCTTGCCTTAGAAGTCATTGAGAATATCGATACAGTAACGGCACTTGCGATCTGCGATATGTGGAGGTGGCGATCAACAAAGAAATTTTGTTGGTCGTGTTTGATACAAAGGACCATCGACAACCATGTACAAATGTACGAATTTGGGATCGGACCTGCGTACCGACCGGCCACTACCGGACCCTGTTTGGATCGGACGTCCGGCCAAATTTTTCGGTTTCCGTCCGCATAAGGATCGAACATAGGCTGGATTTTAAGGCCATTTCCGTCCGCATAGGGATCGGACATCTGACAGCATAAAGCAGGGTCCTTGCACGACGTGCTCACCTTTGTGCTCACCTATGTCTGCAGAGGATATATCGTCCTGTGTCATAATTCTGGCTATATACTACTGCGTTTCTCTCGCCGTAGGTCGCTCATTTTATTACCCTAATTGCATTGTTAAAGCTCACTCTAGTTTCCAGCGGAAGAATGACCAGACGGTGCTCGAATACGGTTAGCTTCTCTCTTTCAAACCACGTCCCACTGACGCGCAGTGTAGTGAAGCTTGCTTCTTCAATGGTCCGTCATCTTCGACCGTTCGCGATTATGATGGACAAGACATCAACGCATCAAAACTCGTCCGTCTCTCCACTCTTCCCCAACTGAAACACTTTTTCTGACCTCCTTCCTCTAGCTGCGCTCCTTGTACGTTGGCGTCGCCATGATGGGCGTCATGCACACCTACCTTCAAGTTCACCCAATGGGCATCAAGAACCTTTACGACCCCACATCCTCGGCCAGCCCGCCGTTGGCGATCTGAAGCGCCCTTTCATGACCCCAAGCATGTTCGGACGTACGTTTCCATCTTACATTCTTAAGTATCTTTCACTATCTAACATTTTTTATACATCGTAGCTGCCGCTGGCCCTCAAACCGACGCCACCGCAGAAGCAGAAGCCGAGAAACGGGTCGGAGACGAGGAAGACTAAATTCTTAGATGGAATATGTCTATATATTCGCTAGGACTGTGGCTCTATGGTGATGCTTGCGAATTTCTGGCTATTCTACGTACGTCGACTCCTCCCCACGTCGTCTTGTTTTCTTCCAGTCTCATGTTCCTGCAGTCCCAGTTGCAATATTACAAGTCGAACGACGTCGCATATCACCTTTTTTCCGGCTCCTTCAACCAAATAAATTATTGTAGCGAAAAATGGTACCACGTCAGCGCTGCCTTCAACGTCGACCCCTACAGAGTTCCTTCCATCGCTCTTAGCTTGGGCCGGCTGCAATGTCGATGCGAAATATTTGTACTCTAACCCACTCAATCCTCCGAAAACATCGACGACATCCATATTCCTCTCGCCCGACTTAGAAGGCCGCCGGGGCAGGCGTGATTGCGTCCAACCCTCATGCAACAAATCTCACCCCATCAGTACAAGCGCAAATTCACCCTCCAATTAGGCCTCCTCCGTTTTACGAGGCTTGATGCCTCTCTTTCAAAGTAGACCCCTCTCTTCCTCGCGCATGGCGACTTACGCACCTCCTTGAAACCACGTTGGTTCATCGCGATCCCGTACACAACCCGCCGTTATCATACCTTTCGCCCTCCGAACGATGACTCACTGCATCGACGGCGTCTTGCACCCACAGGGAAAACCCATTCGTTGCCGGATCCGGTGCTGATAGGGTACATACCTTCTTTGCCCGCGTCGCAGCTCTTCCTGTTACTCACCATCAGTGCTCCAGAACAAGAAATCAGGCCAATTTTGACAACGATCGACGCTAGACCGATAACGTTTGTCGGTGGTCGGACAGCGCTATTCGTCTCGCCCACCCTGGTTCTTCAGAGTTTGGGTTTGGGTGCTGTCAAGGATGTCGAGCATGACACGGACGGAATTATAACGCTTCGTATTTCCAGCTTGGTGCGTCAGCAAGAAACTCTTCTTTGGCATTAAATTCGACGCTGAATGCTGCCCAGGGACAGTCGCCTGCTGAATCGCATTTGGCGGTGTTGTAAAAATCCTTGGCGATTGCACACGGATGGCCTGAGCCCTTCAGTTCGTCACGTTGCGATGTCTCAAAGGTAGCCCAGACGTCGATTGGGATATCCATTTGGATTTGGACTTAAGTATATGAGTATGTATGTAAATTTTATGGGAAACGGGTTCGTTTAACATAAAGTATGTCCAAAAATCAGCGCTACCCAAGGCGGTATCATCCAGCTCATCTACTATGATTCGTGTTTGCGTTTTGGTCGTCTAAGCCTCAGCATTTCTACACGGAGGGTTGACAGGAGGCTATTTTTGGGGTTGAGTCCATTCACACAGCCTTGAATGCAGTGCGCATCGCGTTGGGCTAAAGCGCTGAACGTGAACCACGACAACGAGGCAGTGCTATCCCCCTCATTCTTCTCTTCCTCCTCATCGAGACTCTGACGCTTATACATAACTATGCAGAGCGATCAGCCGTTGCTACTTAGCGCGACCTTAACGAGTGAGCACTAATATGTTGGCGATAACGGCCTTGCAATTCCACGCCACTGATTGGGATCTAGGAATCGAGGTCGAAGGCGATTTTGAAAAGGAGAAACCGACTGCGAAACGGCAGTACTTTGTGGAATTTCATGTGGATGACAAGGAAGTCGCGAACTCGAAGAAGGAAACAAAAGTTGCGAAGTCGACAAACGCCGAGTCTGGCGAAACAGTGTTTACTTGGGAATGGGAAGCGGACAAGAAAATGTCAGTTTTCGTCCTCCCACTGGCATTGCCTCCTAGTCAATATTACCTACTCACTCGCCTCTTTCTATCAGATGGTTCTCTCCCTCGTCAACGATCACAATCAAGATATACCGTAAAAGGGCACGCTTGTTGACTTCGGTAGTTGGACTGCACAAAGGAAAAGTCGTGGATTTACTCGAAAATGGTGAGTACTAAGTTCGATGCATGGATTTATTCACATATTGAAACTGATTGACCTAGATACGCTTCTCGACCTGACGGATAAGAAAGGAGACCCCATTTCCGCCAAAATGAAGATGGGCCTGTCTCGTGTTTCCGAATCTGACAGCAACGTCAAAACGTTCATGGAAAAGGTCGACGCTGATGTGTCTCGCCTACCAAGCAATAAGGCAATAATCAACACCGCTTCGACTCTCGGGAAAGCGTTACAGTTGACGAAGAACATCATGGACAATCTCTCCCATGTACGTCACAAGGGTCCTCCACTCATTCGCACTCTGGCTGATAGGATGTCGGTGACCAGGCGCACCCGATACTCAAAGCATCATGGACTGTGTTGTCCCGCATTTATGAGGTGAATAATCAGACAGCATCGCATGGAACTGATATGGATATTGGGTACTATTTCCCGTGTAGGCTGTACAGGTGACGGATATCCAGGATGACTCCATTCGAGAACTGGCGGACACTTTGCGAGAAATGTTAGGCGCTGCAAACGCGGCTCCAAACCTGCCAGTGATCGCAGACACTCCCAATGTTCTTGAAGAGATCAGCCGTCAATCACTCCAAATCGCGTCGCTCATTGATGAGTATACGAAATTGTGCTACGCAGGTAATTCAATCAAATTCAATCTCATTTCTTCTACCATCACATTTACTGATCGTTTGCTTGTAGCACGGACTCTCAAGATCCAGATATCCGATGATTTGAAGTCTCGTATTGACGAGTCCAAGAAATCGTGCGCCGATCTCTTAGCAAAATTCGATCGAAGAGTGAGGAAGGAAATCAAGGACGGTGTCGGTAGGGTTGGTACATGGCGCTTCCTTGAAGTATCCTTCTGGTCTTTACGACTGACGGTCTTTGTAGAGAATGCGGTCACTATCATCAAGGATGACCAGCTGGGTGCTGCTTGCTTATTGCCAGTTTCAATAATGAAAACTAACTTTGTCAATTACGAAAGCCGAGAAGATTTATAAATGGCTTTCCGCACCTGACAGCTCCTGGAATCGCAATGAAGCGCTCGATAAACGTCAAGCCGACACCTGCTCCTGGTTCCTCGACGGCGAACATTTTCGTGATTGGATCGAAACCCCCGGGTTTCTTTGGATCAAGGGAAAGGGTAAGGGCCTCAATACAATAAACCAAATTTGTGTTAAATATTTTTACAGCGGGTTGCGGTAAAAGTATTCTATGGTGAGTCTCGTTATGCGCGGTACATCATTAAGAATCACCGAACATCTTTTCAGCGCATCTGTCATTGATAAAACCCTCAGGACAGATGCATCTCTGGGGACGGCATATTTCTTTTTTGATGGGAGGGATTCCCAGAAAGAATTGCAGGTGCACGACAAGTGCATCCGATCCCTCATTTTTCAATTTTGGGAGCAATGCGGTGGCGGTATACCTACAGCATTGGTGGATTTACACAGTCGCTGTGGACGTCGTCAGCAGCCGTCAATTCGTGAACTTCAGGACGCACTGCAGCATATTCTCCAACAATTCCCCCATCCACACATTCTTATTGATGCTCTTGACGAATGCACTGAACACGAAAAGACACTGAAGTGGATTGACGAAATCACCTCTGAGATGCGGAATGCGGGAGCTCTTCGGCTTCACTTGATGGTCACGAGTCGGCCGTTGCATAAGATTGAAACTATTCTTGGGAAGATTGGTTCTGGTTGTGTTGACGTTGGAGAGGCAACCGCAAACCGGGATATTTCAACTTTTATCGAACATGAAGTCACATCGAAATTTGAGCGTTGGGGCGAAAAGATGAGAGAAGAGATAAAAGCCGCAATTATCGAGAGCGCGGACGGGTCGTACGTTCATCTTAACAATTCGATACATTGTTGAATTTCCACTAATCGTCTCTTAGATTTCGATGGGTTTCATTACAGCTTGATGCGTTGGCCAAATGCCAGAGCCCACATGAAGTAAACACGCAGCTAGCCCGCCTACCCAAGGGTCTAGATGAGACATATAAACGGATACTGGAAACTATCGACACGGACTACATTGGTGATACCAGAGTATTCCTGCAGTGGCTGGCCTTTTCCAAGCGGCCAATGACAGTTACCGAGATTGCCGAAGCCGCCGCTGTGGACTTGGAGTCGGAAGATGGACCAGTCTATAAAGCTGCGCGTCGGTATCAGCATCCACAGGGTGTATTGTTGAGATGCTCTAGTCTCGTCACTGAATCACAAGGTATGGTGGCCAGGCCGATATTGTATAATGATATTTATTGACAAATAACACAGGGACCATAAAGCTTTCACACTTCTCCGTCAAAGAGTATCTGCTCTCAGTGGATGTCGAGACAAATTTCAGTATTAGCGAGAAAGACGCTCATTCAACAATCGCCCAAATCTCAGTCGCATATCTTCTACAATTCGACTCATTTGAGCCACTGACAGATGCTGTGCTATATCACTCGCCACTCGCACAGTACGCAGCGCAGTACTGGATTTCCCACGTGGCATCTGGCAAAGTCAGTACACCAAAGCTTTCCCTGATAACAAACCTGTTCAACCCGGAGACCGCTCCGTTTGTCAATTGGGTCCGAATTTGGGATTTCGATCAGCAATGCGGGTGCAAGCTATCAAGACGCCAGTCTGAAATTGCACCTCCTCTTTACTATGCCTCCCTAGCTGGGCTACAACATGTGTCAGAATGCCTACTTGAGACCAAGGTGGATTTGAATGCGCAGGGAGGAGAATATGGTAATGCACTCCAGGCAGCATCGATAGGAGGTCGCGAGGCGATCGTGAAGCTGCTGTTCGAGAAGGGGGCAGACGTGAATGCACAGGGAGGAAGGTATGGTAATGCACTCCAGGCGGCGTCGTTCAGAGGTCACGAGGCACTCGCGAAGCTGCTGCTCGAGAAGGGGGCGGACGTGAATGCACAGGGAGGATATTATGGTAATACACTCCAAGCGGCGTCGTTCAAAGGTCACGAGGCAATCGTGAAGCTGCTGCTCGAGAAGGGGCCGGATGTGAATGCACAGGGAGGAGTATTTGGTAATGCACTCCAGGCGGCGTCGTTCAGAGGTCACGAGGTGATCGTGAAGCTGCTGCTCGAGAAGGGGGCGGACGTGAATGCACAGGGAGAATATGGTAATGCACTCCGAGCGGCGTCGTTCGAAGGTCACGAGGCGATCGTGAAGCTGCTGCTCGAGAAGGGGGCGGACGTGAATGCACAGGGAGAATATGGTAATGCACTCCAGGCGGCGTCGTTCAGAGGTCACGAGGCACTCGCGAAGCTGCTGCTCGAGAAGGGGGCGGATGTGAATGCACAGGGAGGAGTATTTGGTAATGCACTCCAGGCGGCGTCGTTCAGAGGTCACGAGGCGATCGTGACGCTGCTGCTCGAGAAAGGGGCGGAGGTGAGTACAAGACTAGTTGGTGCAGCGTCAACGTTTGGTTGAGTGGACATTCTTAAGCAGATCATGGAGACGGAGTTGGAGGAAGAAGTCCACTCATTATCAACAGAAACATATTTAGATCCTGACACCTTACCCGAAACATTCTGACTGCTTATATGGAATGGACATTTTTGTTATGAGAAATGTAGTTATCATATATTCATTCGAATCATAGTCCAGGACTGTGGACGTACATTGCTGGTCTCCCAGAGCATAGGCCCCTTATGCCTATTGAATCCTCCAGTTTCTCGACCTTCCTTCCAGCGCCAACATCATTGACTCTGAAGGCGGGATGTCAAAGGTTAAAAGTAATGACAGGGGCTTGAACGGTAGGCACCTCATGCGAACAAGAAGGCACGACGAGATTCGCCTTTGACCCTCCACCGCCTTCTTCCACTCGGCTATGACCTCCGTAATCGATTCCTTCTCCCGCGGTTCCAACTCGGCTAGGTAACGGAGGCCGTGCTAGTAGCAGCAGCGGGCGGCCTATTTTGCTATAGCGTCCTCGGCTGCCTTGAGCGTTGCCCTAAGACTGTCGGCCTTATCCACCAATACTTGGATCGTGCACTGAGTAGAGCTTCGAGGGCGCTGGTGATAGCCAATACAACGGACACCTGCTTCGATAGCTCGAGGACCGAGTCGTAGGCGTCATCCTTCTCTGACTCGATGGCGTCAGCAGTAATAGAGGCGGATGTGATTTAGGAGAATGAAGATAATAATGAGCTCTGGGGTGTGTTGAATAATGTCGAAGGGAGATTTTACGAGCCATAAGAGTCTTAGTGTCATAAGCCCATGCGAGTAGGTTCAGGAATGCGTGGGCGTCCAATAGCGAGGTCCTCGCATCGTCGACCCTCAGCCTCTGGATTTGTCACAGCATCCGCTGTACGCGAATCATCAGCTTTCTCCTCCAACATCCGTCCCTCGGTGCCAACAGTCAGCTCATGAGAAGCTGACACGTCATCATCCAGCTCTCGTGTTTGTCGCTCCTGGTTTGTGGTACCTATTCTCCTCCGCAGACTGCAGCTTGCACGGTACAGTAGTCGAGGGTGCTCCATGCGTTGTCATCACAACCATCCGAGTCGCCCTCCTCAACACCCCGACGCTCGTGCTCCAGATCATGATGTCTGATTTCCTGGTGCTCTGGCTGAAGGAGTGGTTTGTGTGATTGGTATATGATGAGAAGTGCGATTGGACTCCTCGGAGTTGAGTCCGGAAGTCGTCGACGATGGAAGAGGATACTGATGTCAGAGAAGTTCCGAATACTGGTCAGATGACGTGGAAGCGGGTGGAGGTGCCTCCTGAGGTAGGCGGACAGGCGGTAAATGCGTTGGGAATGGAGGAAGGTGGTGAATCTCGAAAGGTAGGTCAGAATATGCCATGTATGCACAATGTGAGAAAACATACCACAGAACAACGTCGGATATCTCGTTCATTATAAGACTTTTCAGCTCCGCGACTATCTTGCAGCTTTTCTGGGTCTCTTTGCAATCGACTAAGTATAGCGTCGAGGGGGCAGAGCTTCACACGAGCGGTGGTTGCTGAAGCTTTTTTGCTAATGGCACTTCGCGTAGGCCACTACGTGCGGTCTTTCTCTGAGAATGCGCACACGACACACGCGGCGACCGTTATTCGGTATCGGTGTCCTTGTCCTTGTCTGACGATGGCGATACCAGATTGCTGCATAACGGCATAAGTCAGCCTACGGCCCAGAAATAACTCGAAAAGACATACGCACCACGATGTCGTCGCTCTCGAGTTTGTAGGAGGGGGTGTGCAGACTCTGCACCGAGTCTATTCAGGCCAACGATTACGTTCGCAATTGGAGGAGCAAGCGAATGGGTGGATGCTGATGGGATGGGCGAGAGAGCAATTGTGGCGTTAGAAGGAAGGGCGGCGGTATTTTTAACAATAATAACGACGAGAAAGCTGCGAGGAAACGAGGTAAGTACCCCCGCTGAATCATAGTAACAAACAATATAACTAACCTCTTGTTTTCCGTCGTCTTTTTAGGCTTTGTTTGCCCCATTGTCACCTACGCTCTTTCTCTCCGTTGTTCGACTGCCAAGATTTCACGCTTCGCCACCGTACCATGCTCCATCCGCCCATCGCATGGCACTTCGTCGCAAACTGTCGCTGAGACATTACATTTCACGCACAGATGCAGAGACACGTATATGAGACTCACCAGAGAGGCCACGAGTGAGAAAATCGCTGCTGGAATTTGGGCGGCGAATACGCTGCTCGTTTCAAAATTCGCAAGGAAAGAAGCCCGCGTAGTAGGGGAAGGAAGAGTAACATTTTCTTCCTCGACATAAGTCGCGTCACTGAGAACGTGTGGTGGACGCAGCCATGTTTGGCGTTTGGCGTCTGCATGGGATTTGGATTTGTAGCGGGTAGGTAGCCCAGGGGGGTCTCACTTGACTTGTGGTTGTATTTGGGACAATATGGCTGGGAGACAGGCGGGTAAGACGTCTGTAGAGTGTCGGCAGAGGGTACAAGTGCTGAGCTAGTCTAGATAGAAGCATAAGATCGAATAGAAAACCTGATACGTACCTCGTAGGAAGCCATCGTCCTTGGCTCCTTTGAATGCTGCTCATTCGTCGTAGATCCAGTTGCAGCTCGTTTATCGCGGTGCGAGGAGAACTTCCAGCATGTGGGAATTAACTAGCGTGGACAATTTCAAGTAGTATGCATTAGATTTGTACGGCTAGAGTAGCTGAAAGCTGGAAGAGACTTACAAAGTGAACACATCGCGAGGGGTAAAAGAGGACGAATGAGTGTACGAGTAAGATCCAAATTGGATTGAAGCGAAGGTGGCAGAGGGAGTTTGATGCCGATCCAAGAGATCCAGAACGAGGACTGATATTGAACGAGGAGGCCAGCGCAGAGAGAGACGCGTACATAGGTATTGCGTAGTCTTGTGTAATTGAAACCGTGGCTGGCAGGGTGGGTCCCTTCGGTGTCAATAGGGCCTTAAAGTTATCTGAAATGAAATGAAATGAATTTTGGCTGACTACATTACGTAAGTAATTCAGGTAAATAATTACCTCGCCAGCGCATCGTGGATAAGGAGAACTTGAACAGGTAACTACAAGGAGAAAGGAGCGCTACATATCGTATTGAATGGAGAGACTGGTGTTCGAGGATGTGATGTGAGATAGGTGAGGGGGCAATGTGACTTTCTGAGTTTTTGGAGAAGTATGAAAGGGCGAGAACGTTCGGCGCACGATGCCCCAAATTCTTCCCGCAAGTCTAACCGCCGCTGAATGATAGTCGTTCGCAAGTCGTTGATGGAGCCGCCGGATTTGAAGGGCTGAAAGGTGAGAGAGTGGGTGGGGCTCGAGAGATATAGGAGGAATGACACCGAGGTAATAGAATGTTTGAGAGGTGGTAGGCGAAGTAGAGGTTGCAAACAAGGTGTCGATAAGTGAAAGGAGGTTAGGGAGGAGGCTGACGTTGACCGTGAATGTGTCCAGAGTGGTGATGGTTGTGGCCCTCAGGCTATTCGCCGCGCTATTGCGCAGGGCGGAAAAGCGAGGGCAAGTGGTGAATATATGTCGGACATCAGCAAAAGCGGGAAAAGCGGGTGAGCCTGGTTGAAAGTCCACCAGGAATGCCGAGAATGGCAACCTACACAAATCCAAATACACCCTCGTATAGTCTTGTCATATCGTCATCCGCCTTGTGAAAAGTTTGCCAATTCGTTCCAATAATTATTATCCTTCCCAATCTTGGGGCCAACCTTGTGGGAGGTTTGTCAATTCGTCACCATGTTTTTCGATATCCACAGGCCTTGTCGTGCCCATGACATGGCCTTGTCCATCTTTTACCCACCATACCACACATTGGCAAATTTTCACAATCAGTATTTTCCTCTTGTCAATTTTCTTACAAGCTTTATGAAGCCATTGTCAACACTTCACCCCGCTGGTGACTTTTTACCAGCAGGATTTTCGAATGGCAGTGCTTGGCCTGGTCGAGCTGGAGTGCAACCGTTTTGCCACACGTGACCTTGTGGCAAAAGCGTTGCATGACGTCACACGTGTCGTGGTAAGACGCCAACCTGTCACCCTCCATTGTTGCTGCCTCAAACCTCCAGTGTCAGTGTAGCCTATATCGCTGGTCACCATGTACTGTGGCTGCCAATAGCACTCCCGCTCGGGTTGATAGCTGCCGCAGTGTACAATGTCACCCATATCACTGGCAGTACAGCACCTCACTGGCGACGTAAATGGCTATCCAGTAACAGTCCCCATTGAATATTGAATACAGATTGACTAACATCGTTTTTATAAAGGAGCATAGCCCTCTTCGTCCTCAAGGTCTACGAATCCACCTTCGCCGTCCTCGGCACCCAGATCCTCCTCCTCCTCGCCCTCCTCCTCACCCTCGCCCT
Organism: Flammula alnicola; assembly: GCA_015499995.1. Lineage (NCBI taxonomy): Eukaryota > Fungi > Basidiomycota > Agaricomycetes > Agaricales > Strophariaceae > Flammula > Flammula alnicola. Next base: position 17,785 of record JADNRV010000156.1, on the reverse strand, counting down.
CTTCCTGTTCCTCTCCATCCTCCTCGTCGTCCTCGTTGCCATCGCTATCATCATCTCTGACCTCCTCCCTGCCTTTATTTTCATCCACATTTCGCGAGTTGGCACCACCGTCCTCAGTTTCGCCCAACGAGGATGCTTCGGCAACGACACCATCCTCGGCGCCATCCTGAGTCGGTTCGACTGGAGAAACCGCGGCTCTTGCGTCATCTGCAAGATCCACTTTGTAATGGCCAATTCCGCCCCCGGCGTACCGCATATACATATCACGGTCGACAAATCTGATCCGCGACAATGTGTAAGTCTATCCATCCTGCATGGTGAATTCAAAAGGTACTCACAAGTTGACATAGAAGTAGTGCCAGTCGTCGACCTCGCCCTCATCTCGAGCCACGGATAGGCCTTTCAACAGAGTCTCAGTACCCCCATAGTAGAATGCCGGAATAATGTGAGCAGCCCGAATGACCTCGTCGGGATCCAGAAACCCGAATGCATTTGGCTCGTCTGACGGAACAAATCCTATCCTATGCAGGCGTTTCTTCTTGAAGCCAGCACGATAACTGGTATCGCGCCTGTACCAACGTACCCATAGGATGTCATATGTGTTCGGGGCAGACCCGGCACCGTTGTTGTAGATTGCGTCGACATGAAAGATTCCAATTATTCGTGCATACTCGAATGGATGGCCAGAATCTTCGTTGCGTGCGAGGACCATGACATCTGCATGATTTCTCGAGTTGATAGAATCTTGTCCACGGCGCACATCATAGGTAGTGTAATTTATGCGCATCACTTTATGTCGAAACATCCGGTTATTGAGAATGACCAATTTTGAGCGCTCTTCATTTGAGAACTCGTTGCCGTCTCCTGACCAAGTCGGATGATGAAGACGACCGAGGATATGTTCCTGAAGCTTTGGGTAGAAGTCCTATCATAGCAATGAGGGCCACGGAAAGAAAGGCAAGCTATTGGCTTACCTCGACAGCTGGGTCACCTTGATTTGAAGCAAGAAAGCTGGTGATATTCATGGGAAAGTTGCGAGAATGTGAAATGTGATGATGATATTCAGGAGCAGTAAATGGCAGAGCTTCAGATTCTGCGAAATCAAGACGAGGAGAAACTTTCTTTTTGGCTGCGGCTGATTGTTTCGAATGGCTTGCGTTGAACTTCGACGGGTTCTGCCTTGCCTCAGCTTGGCTACGTTTGCGAATCATTCGGCGAAGAGCTTGCTCGCGGCGCTCAAGGCGAGTCATCTGTCGAACTGCATTATTCTTGTTGGTTCGCGCATAGAAGCGTTTGACTCTCCGGTGTTCAAGTTCGCCCTATAAAAGTATAAAAAGTGAACAACAATTCCGAATGTGCAAATTCTGCGATAATAAGTCTATCACGCACTGTCTGAGTTGAGTACGAGTCCGATGTCCCAAACCAACGAATTGTCTTGACATAATCGCCAAGTGAGTGCAATTTATATGTAATAAGGTTGAATAACTTGAGTTTCGGTGCCGTATGTGAAGTAGCGGGCGCAGATTGTCCTGGTTGGCTTGTCTGCACAGGTTTCTTCTTTGCCTTTCTGCGACCGCGAGCAGCCTCCTCCTTTGGAAGCTCTCTTGTCTCGAAAAAGCTGCAAGTGTAGGATTTGAATCTTCTTAATTGACGTCCGAGGTGTGTGGTACATTCCTCAAGCCATTTAACAGAGGTATCTGTATGCATGCGGAGCTTCGCCAAAGTATGCCATTCAGCCAGTGTGAACAAGAGGGAGAGGACTGCGTCATTATGTGGCTCAGGTAGAAGGCCTTCAAATACCGGGATAGCGCACTATGTGGATCACGGAGAAATGTTAAATACCACTGCGAAATGAGAGATTCAAAAGTAGTCACTCGCCTGTAATAAGTCTTCATAGTTTCGTGCGGCCAACTTCTTCATGCTCGAAGCATTTTCTCCGAATCTGCGAATTGTTGATCTTCCGAATGTAGGAACAGCGCGATACCGTCTATTTAATTCTTGAACGGCTGTCTCCCCGTGGGCGATGAGAATACGGATGAGGTGCATGAAGATAGCCTTCCATACGCCCAGCTCAAATTCATGCATAAAGTCGACGACGAGCATGTTATAAAAGTTCAGTCCAAACTTTGAAAGACGGGCGAATGCATTCTAACAAATGCTGAAGTCAGTAATTGAAGCAAAAGATTCATGTGGGACAACTTGAACGACATACTTGTGTAGGCACCAATGACTTTGGTGCTAGAATTCTCTCCACCGCAGCCGACTTGACGCCTTTCCCCTTTCTGTAGATCTGGTCTCGTGCGAGAAGAATGTCAAATTCTAACTCCCCATTCGCAACCCGCTGGCCAGTTTCTCGGCGTCGTTGGTCGTGCACAGTGCCTAATTCGGGGATACATTCCTTGGGAATAAGACATCGAGGACAGGGACAAGCGCCAAGATTGCGGATTGTCGCAAGAATGACTCTAGAATAATTGACAACATCAGAATATGGTCGACAGTTATTAAGTCAGATACGTACTTCTCTGGGTAATCGGCTGAATAGGTAAAGATTCGGGGTAGAAGCGCCGTTGGATACCGTCTGGGCACATGATTACAATTCCGTGTTCGTATGCATGCATAAATTCGTCATCAAGGAGGAGCTTCCAAATGGCATGTACCAGTTCTCGCCGACAATGAGTGAGTGTGTCTTCAGAGGGTCCTTCTCCAGTAAGATTCGTGAAGTAATCGTGAAATGTATCGGGTAACTGAGCCGGAAATTTGAAGTAAGCTTTTGCAATTTGTGTCTCAAAAATCGAACTCACCTTTGGGATGTATGCGAGATGGTGGCAAGACCCCGTCCGAGGCTTACCTCGAAGCCATTTCGACTGATTCCCAAAAAATAAATAAATCGGCCATAGAGATGCATTTCCGAAACTCGCAAGATGAGTGGAGTCTGACCAAAACATGAGCGCTGCCACGACACGTTCAAGCTGACATCCAGGTTCAGGAGGAAGGTTTTGGATGGCTTCATGTGCTTCAACCATAGCATCGGAGGAGTAGATTTCATCGTGAACGCGCTGTGGCTCGCTTTCCGGAGTAGGCTTCCAAAATTGTTTGAAAGGTGTATAGTGGAAATATCGAGATGCAGAATCCGTGAGCACCGCTTTTAGGACTTCTACAATTGAGCGATGATGTAGACCGGGCACGGAAAAAACAGGGATATCACTATCGGAGGCGTGTGCTTGACCGGTTGGGACCTGAATGTCGACCTCGACCTCGCGCCATCCATCCTTGACAACTGCGGGTCCCTTCTTCAGTCCGGTATCTTCAAGACTGGCGTCGAATTTGGCAGTTTCTTTGCGAATGTCAAAATCGATCAAATCTTCCTTTTTGAAGTCGTCTGATTTGAGGAAGTTGATGAGCTTGATCATTTCGCCTATTGATTTCATGGCGGAGCCTGACCACATCCAATTCATCAAGCCAAAGATTGTTGAGTTTGCAAAGGGGAAATAGCTCGGAGTATTTGCACTGTGCGTCTGGCGATCATCGATGATCACAGAAAGACGTGAATTTGTTTGAACAGGTGCATCACTGCAGCATCAGTGACGACTTGCGGAGCGGTGATGTCTGAGAGGTTATCAAGTGTAAGGAGGTCGTCTGGGTTATGGGTAGGAATCAAAGGGTATTCGCGGTACATCCCAAATGCATTTTGAAGGGTGTGAACGGCTTTCCAGACATACGGAATGTGTTCCGGAGTCGAAGCCATCTCTGCAGTAGAGGCTGGATCAGCAATGACCTCTGGAAGAGATGCCGGCACTTCAGGGAGTCGTTCAAGGAGCTTCCATGTAAGGCGCTTCTTTCGAACTGGCCGGCCAGCTGCAGAAAGCTGTGGTGCAGGTTCAATCGGCTCTGGTAGCCAGTGGTAGGATGGGCTCGGGAGGGTCTTCAACAGAATTGACGGGTACCTAAAGAGTGGATTAAGTGAGAAATAAAATAGAGCAGGCAAACGAACTGACAGGTGATATTTTCTGAGGCATCTCTACCTCCTGAACATCCGAGAAATCAGGCGCTGGATCAGATGTTGGTGGTTCCAATCGGCGCCGTTTCCGAGCTCTCTTCTCGTTCAGGCGGGCAAGCGCACTTGGACCGTCAAGTGATGGGACCTCGTCCTGGCTGTAGTCGCAGTTAATGCGGTGCAGGTTTAACCCTCTTGCTGTCGGAAAAGATTGTTCACAGCCTGCCTCTGGACAAGTGAATTCTACCATTATGAAGACCCCCACCAAAAGAAATACTTTGAAGAGGGTGAGAGGATGCATTCCCTCCGTCGGAGGAGATTGGAAGGTGGTTAAGGAAGAAATTTTTAAAAAATTGGGAGAGGAGTGCGGAAGTGATCGAACCAAATCAAGTCAAATATCATTGGCAGGATAGCTTCAACAATCGTCGCTGCCTACGGCGTATACTATTCTGCAAGGCATCCAATGCGACCAGTTGCTGTGATAACCTGGCAGCAATTTTGCCAGCATAGCGTGGACTTATGAGGCTCCGGTGACACTTGCTACAAATGGCAGGTTTTGGTGGTGAAGGTGGCGGCCGCAACCTTGAGATAGGGCTACTAAAAGGTGAGACTTGGAACGATGTAGGGGACTCGGGCTCTGTGAAAGACTCGGATGAGGACCAAGACTCCGGACAGTTCTGGAGAAAGAAATAATTAAAATCACTACAATCGTCAGACTCAGATATGATTATATGAATACCTGGGTCGCAAATGGTGAGCCATGTTCCAAATGCTCGCTTGAATCATGTATCATCTTCTGAAATTCAAACGGCTGACTTGATGTGAGAACAAATTGAATTTAAGACAAATATATTTCACGAACATAGGCCTGTGTTTCAGATGCAGTTGATGAGGCGGAGGGAGATGCGAGGCCAGAAATAGGTGGTCGAACAGAGTGATTCACATCTTCGACAGTGAGCTGCGAGAATTTAACAAATTTAAAATTTGAGAAACTTTGACCCATGAATTACATACCTCATGCTCTTCAGTCTCTGAGCTCTCGAGGACCTCCAACTCATCTGAGTCTTTCAAGGGCTCTTGCAACTCTGAATTCATATGATTAGATGTTTGAACGAAGTTGCAGGAACCGCACCGAATTGGAATCAGTGCAACAAACAAGTGCAAATACCTTTTCTTATCTTTGTGAAATCTTGAAATCTTTTTCCATCGTTCCACATCTCTCCGCGTAGTGTTTCTTCATGGCTTCCTCCCCATCTCACGGTGGCTCCCTGCCAGGATCATCGTCACCTTTTTCATCCTCTACTGCCATTCATTCTAATATCAGTGCAGCAGAAGCCGCTGCCTTGGCGAGCGTCATGAAAAGCCTTCTAGCTGAGGCAGTCAAGGATGGCTCGTCTTCAAAGAGGTAAGTCAAATTTTTTCTATTTTACTAAAATCCTATTCTGTTTTTGAGAAATTCTGCAGCTATTGACGAGGAAGATAAGGAAAATCCTAGTCATGGGCTGGATGAATCCTATGTGACATACGGCAGGCAATACGCTCGCAGTGGTGATATATTCACGGCTGTTGATGACATTGTCCAATTTGGGGTTGCCCGCGCTGTCTCGGACAGTGATGACGAGCAGGAACTCACCAATGTGTATGTTATTCAGCTGATTCACTTGTCCAGGACTGACTGTTTGCTTGAATATATAGGGAAAAACAGCGCGAGGAGAGCTGGGAACTCCTGTGTTCTCGCATTCCTAATTTCCGGTCGAATATGGTTTTGCTGGCACCTCAGAGGAAACTCCGTAAGCGTGTCTGTCGCAAGGTGCATAGTCCATATTATCTTTAAAGCCTCTTCATTTGCTCACCGCTGCGGAAGATCAATGAAGGTGCAAATGCTGTCCGAGCTGAAGACGCATCAAGCCTGAAAGGGCATATCCTCGACTACCTTTTGCTGGAAAAGGCCACACTTGAGCCACCTATCCAACGTAAAGGTAACCTGAAGAAGGCTGACCGAGGTTTCACCCATCCTGTAACAGCGTCCCTTCTCTGCCCTCTAAAATATGAGGCCACGCAATTGTATGTTGCTTTGATTCATTTTAATATTCTTACTGAATGATTATTTTTACAGAACATATGCTGATATTCTTGCCGGTAGAAAACCACTTACTGCATTCGATCTGCCTAGGTTCCTGTACCCTGATGGGCATGTCTATGACCCCGATGATATGGACACGGGTGTTCTGCAGGGACACTTGTTGCTTCGTGTATGTGTTTTATATTATCTAGCTTGCATCGATTGACACTGACTGTCGTAGGTTGCAAAACACATCTTCCAGGGTCCGACGGCAGCCCTCGAACGTCCTGGCTACCATCGTGGAAGGCGAGGAAATGCAGCGCTGATGGGCTTGACTTCCATGACCCCTCGTGCGATTGGGTATGTTTGTGTACAGGTATGATTTATCTCTCTTGATATATGTTTTTACTGACGATTAATGTTCAGACACGGTTCGCAATCTGCGCAGTAGATAACTGGGCCACCGTCGATGGCAACTTCGACTACAATGCATTCTTTTGGGTTATCGTTAGTCTCTTCGATGACAGCGAGGGCGAAGAAATTCTTAAGCTATTCAATGAGTACGTGAACATCTACTATCCTTTATATGTTCTAACCTTGTATTGATAGACACATCTTCGGGACATCATCAGCTGCTGAAGATACAGTCACGGAAGCACCAGCACCAGCTGAATCAGACATTGCACGCTTGAAGGCTCAACGGGCCGCAAAGCGTGCACGTCTCAACTCTCAGGCTTGATACGGACTGCCGCCGTTGCCTTTTCTCTTTCTCAACATGGACTGTCATATGATATATGTATTGCTTTGCTAGTAGCTATCATCATTCTTGGTGTAATCATTACATTATCTGAATCATAATCACGTCCTGCCTGCTCATTCCATGCCATTGGCTTCGTAAGATTGTCAAGATGATATGTCAGATATCCACCCATGCCATGGAAAACAAATATGGTCAAAAATGCGAAGATCCATCAGTCATTATCTGGATGCTACATACGCAAAAGTATTTTATTGACTGGTATACTCTTATCTACCATGAACATGCAGGTGATGATTGCCAATTTCCCTAATATGACAATGGTATTTAATCATTGGTGATACTTGGCAATCATGACAAGGACCGCCAGCTTCACCATCCAGGTGAAGATTACACAATATTTGCTTTCCGGTAAGGCCTTTTGATCGATTGGCAATCGCGTGAGTGCTTACCTGGATTTTGACGGATTGTGGACATGGTAAGGCTATATATAACTATATCTGCTTTTCACGGTTTTGCTGATGGACAGATTCAAGGGTCAGGCATCCAAATCTGAGCTCTCATCGGCCGATTATAATGCACGTGCTCGATGCATGTGACCCATCACGTCGCGCGTCAGTGTGTACCGAGCAACACTGTTTACAGTGTTTACACCCTATGACATCTCTCGAGGTTCCTGCCTCGCCGTTCTCGTGGACCTCCCTCGAAGGCAAGACTATCATCCGGGAAATTATCGAGGAGCGGGTGCCGCAATGGAGCAACGGGCCTAAACCATCTCAGGTTGAGTGCTGGGCACATACCCTCCAGAAGATCCCAACAATCCTCATCGCTTGCACAGGCTGGGGCAAGACAGCCGCCTTTTTTGGTGCGGTCCTTGTTCTCGAGGCCCTCAAACGAAATCCGAGGGAACATCTCCCGAAACCCCCACCGCGCCCGGTTGCACTGGTGGTTACCCCATTGTTGGAGCTTGGAAATGCTCACGTACGTTAACTTCTACTCTTTCAAATTTGAATGATTAACAATTTCGAAGGCAGCTGAAATAGGTACTTACAAACTCAAAGCTGTTTCTGTCAATGCAGAGACTCTACGTGCTGCCGCCAACGAAGGCCGCGACATGCTACGCGAGATTCGACACTGCGAGTGGTCGATTGTCATCCTTTCGGCAGAGCGACTAGTATCACGCGAGATTGACTCGATACTCCGCGACGAGGACTTTCGAAAAAATCTCGTCGTGTTCGGAATTGACGAGGTGCATGTCTTGGTTCCATGGGGAAAGGATTTCCGAGAAGCCTATCGACAGATCGCGCTGTTGCCTAAGCGTCTACCGAAGCACACATCGCTCATTGCAGTTACTGCAACATTGTCTGCTGGACGAGACTTTTATGACCTCCTCGCTGCCCTTGAGCTCAAAGAGGGGCAATACCACTGCATCCGCCTATCTTCTGAGAGGACAAACGTCCGTACCATTTTCAAAACCCTCACACATACTCTCGGCGGCTACCAGTTCCCTGACATTGCCTGGGTCTTCCATCGAGGAGTGAAGGCAGTCATCTACTGTCGAACTCTTGATATGTGCTTCCGTGTTGCCTATTATGGTTGGAATCAGTACCCCGCCGGCGTTCGACGTCTCGATAATGTCCGTATTTGGACCTCCATCACCTCACCTTCATATAATGCCCAAACGTTAGAATTGTTCAAAAACAATGCTGACACGTCCGTTATCGTGGCGACGATTGCATTTGGCATGGGAATGGACGTTCGCAACATTACAGATGTTATCAACCTCGGCTTACCCTCCTCGCTTGCTGCCCTTGTCCAGCAGAATGGTCGTGCAGGAAGGGACCTCGAGCTCGCTGCTCGTGCTTGGACTTATGTCGAGCCGTCTGTCAGTACAGCCATTCAAGCTCAGGTTGACTACCAGAAGAAGGGGCCATCAGCTCCAAAGCCAAACGCGACCATTGCGAAGCATCAGAAGCATCTCGAAGATCTAGATGCCGACCTCCTCGCAGCACTCTATTGTCATCATTATGAGACTTGCCTCGACTCCGCGATTGGCGTGGCTTTAAATGATCCAAATCCGAAGGCTACGTTCTCATGCCACCAAGCAAACCGCCATTATCCCTGCAGCTCCTGCGACCCAACTTGGACTCACCCCTTATCTCGTCCTACCAACCCACCATCACTTCCGTCCATCTCCACTGCTGAACCCGGGCCCCAGAACTCAAGCAAATATGACATTCCTCTTCCGAAACCTCTGACAAAGGCCCAGCGTGCAAATGCACAGGCGTGGCTTAATGACTTCGCACTCAAACGATGGCTATCGAAGGACGGAACCTCCGCGCGAAATCTGCCCCACTTCGAATTTTGGCGAGGTGTTGACCTCGACAACTTTCTCACCAACTTCCACCTCCTTCGGTCTCATGCGTCATTGGAGGGGGTTCTTATTGGATGGCAATATCTTGACGCTGATAGCATCGATCTTTTCGAACTCACTGAAACCCTGAACCGACGCTACGATGGACAGAACAAGGCCATGCGAGAGAAGAGGGTGCAAAAAGCTGCTGAAACACGAAACAAGAACAAAGGTGACGGGTCTAATTTGCTTATCAACGTGTTTACCACTAACATTAGCTTCAGAGAAGCGAGAGCAACAGTACGCCACTGCAAGAACTCCGTTGACCATTCGTCTACCCGCGAGGCCGCCTACAGCTGGTGTTTTGACGTCTCGGTGCCAGCCCCTATCCCTGCAGCAAATCCCTGAGAACCTGGATGATGAATGGGAACCACCACTCATGCCACTCATGCCGCAAGCTTTCAACCAGTCTAGTGGGAAGCACCGTCTGTCAGGCAATGATAACGAGAACAACAAGGAAAATGTGTCGCCAAAACGGCAAAAGGTCAGTGCCTGGCTACTGTATGTTCCATATTCGGTGTTAACTCACCTTCATTTTGAATCATGCAGATATCTCCGTCTACCACTGCCATTCGGTGATGAGGTCCATGCTTGTCACTACCTGAAAGTTCTTCCGACTGATCCATTGCCTCCAGCTCGCTCTCGAAATCTTCAAGACTAACAGGCGGAAATGCGGAGGGCCCGAATTGATCATGGTGCAAGCGAACTACGTTGGTGGTGATGGTGCTTTTGGTGATGAAATCACGCAGCTTGCTGGCTTTCAAGGTCTCTAATCCCTTGGTAAAGTCGTCAGCAGCTAGAGTGGCATCGTTTCGGCCTTTCCGGAAGCAATTTACTTCTTCTTCGCGCAGTCTTCGCATGATCGCGTGAAGCTCATTCTCTACGCCAGGTTTGCCATGTTTTTTTGTGCGACTCTTCAATGCCACGTTGTTTTCCATCTCGTCCTTGAGCGTCAGGAAGTCATTTACGTTTGGTGAGATTACTTCTCGATAGAAAGTTTCATCAAACTCATGCCCCTTGTGTTGCGCCAGGGTTTCAAGCCACAGATTGTGATGCTCCTGCATAAGATCGAGCTCAATGCCATGGCCGCGCTGACCCTTCAGGTTTACCACCCAGTTTTTCATGACTGCGTCTGACAATGCCTCGCCATACTCCCATTTGAAGCAGCAAAACATCTCGAGCAGAAACTGGCAGTAATATGGGTTTCCGCTTCCCGAGAAGGTGAATATCCACACCTACAACGTCAGAATACTGATGAATGCCAGAAGGCATATATGGACTTGCCTTCATTACTTCCCATACACGACCTGCGTCACCGTCTGCCACCGCCTTACAAACTTCACGCCACAACGTAGCATTACGAATGAAGAGACTAGCATTTGCGAGCGTGATGTCTGCATCCGTCGAGGCAGAGGGTGCCGGTAAGTCCAAATCCCCATCATTTGGATCATTCATTTCAATATCATCGTCTGAGCAGATGTCGTATCGTGAAGACCATGCTGATCCAATCGGTGGCTGGTTCGGGCCATTGTCTTCTGGTCGCAAGGCATGATAATACGCTTGGAGTGTAGCATGCTGACGAGTTAATTGATTGGCAGCCTTGACAAGATCCTCGAAACTTGGACGTGTCGCCTCAGGCATATCTTTAATATGTTTTTGGAGATCGTCAGTTTGAAAATGAAGCCTATTCCAGCGTCAGTGAGTGTGATTTCAGCCATTGATTCATCGCTCAACTCCCAGCAATTTAGCAGTTGTGCATCCAATGCGAGATTTACAAGGTGTGCGCCATCGAAGAAGTCAACTTTTCGCATGTCTGATGGCTTCGGGCACTCTCCAATAGCTGCAATTGTGGCCAGCGAGCCCGGGTCGTCAGTCGTTCCCCAGTGAGTACGCACAACCCTGCTCAAGTCTGTCCATTTTGAGTGCCAGAGTTCAAGCAGCGGTATGAGCCAGCGAAATGAATGGAAGTCACTGGCTTCTTGCGCCGTCATTCGCTTGAGGAGCAGCAGCATATTGAATGTTTTCCCATCTCCGGACCAGATTGATGCAGTGTTGCCGAGAGTCTCCTCATCAATGCCCATCTGCGTGGTCGCAAAGTCCAGGATACCCTCTCTCAGACCCTGGACTGTCATTTCGTTTGCGCTGTTGGTCGATAACGGGGTTGTTTCGGTAAGTCTTGACTGTGGTATTGGTTTCCTGTCAAGTATCTTGGCGTATTCTTCTAAATTCTTCTTGTAGATGGATAGCTCTGGAACAAATGAGATCAAGACTTGAAGGAACTGCACGACGGTGCAGTTTTCGAGATGTGTCAGATCAAGGCTATCAAGAAGGATTTCAGTAGTAAGTGCCCGTCGCTCTTGACGTGCTTGACGTTCAATCAAAAGCTTCAGATCGAACACCTGACTATCGCAGTCCTCCATCTTCACCGCAGTGGCCGCTAGTCCTGTGAGCATCTTGTTTTCTTTCCCAATTCGGCGCTCGCGTTGACGGGCATATGCTTGGATGTTATCACTGACAACAATGTAATGTGTTCCAGCCTGCACGGCGGCCCTCAACACATTGCGCTTTCCACGACCCATCTCGCGAAGTGCATCATAGACAGTCTTGTATGAAACGCATAGTCCCAGATGGCTTTCCACACGATACATGCTGGCTGGTGCCTGTGAGGCAAATAGCCAGATACCCCGGCACATCTGGTAGATATTTGCTTTTATCCACCGGCCATTTGTCATTACCATCATGGTATTTATGACGACCTTGTGAAATAGCGTAGGTCCTTTCATGCTTGCAGCTTTTGGACAGAGTACTCACCAAATTCTGTGGCCGGTACTTGCGGATGGCAACCACGCGCGCAGTTTCGTTTTTATGGCCCGCTTCTGCAAATCCGGCCTGTGTATATGCCTTGACAAGGTATGTCATGATTGGTGCATGTTTATGTGCAATATCCTCGAGGCCTGACAGCCGGAAGGCGCGGATGGCATCCCATGAAGCCTTGTCATACTCCTCACGGCCGCCAGCTTTGGCACGCGCACGCAGATGAAGACCAGTCTCCTGCTTTGTCATTTCTTCCGCCTCGGCGCTGACCAAGTCTCCTACTAGTCGAACGGCCCAAGTGACCATTGCTGCTTGGCCATGTTCAATTTCGTTCAGGGGATGGGTTTCATTGAACATATTCATGCCGGGGTTCATTGTTCTATCCTTTGCACGGAAGTCAACCCTTGATGAACTGTCATACATGTTCTCGAGGATACTTCCCAGGTGTGGCTTTGTCGTCCCATTTAGAAACGAAGTAAGTACTCTTTTATGAGTGTCTCCACGTTCGACAAGCACTGATCTCCCGTCCTTCATCTTTGAAGTCTTGAACATTTCATGTAGATATTTTGGAAAGTCCATATTGTTAGTCCCCTCAATTATGTCGAGGATTTCTCCAATTTTCTGCATGTTTGTCTTCGGGGGCCGTCGCTTTCTTGTGCTTTCTGTGGTGTCTGTCGGCGTTGAACGAGAAGGACCTGGTGTAATGGGCTCGGGGTTGTTGCCCCGCCAATTAGGCGCTGCAGCTCGCTGCCGCTGAGGTGTTTCTGTGGGCATTAAGGTTGTAATTAAAATTTCTACTACGATACATGGTGTTGTAGGAAACGAGTGAGACAGGCAGAGACATGGCTCCTCTCAGTATTAGCCGCCCTAAGATCTTATTATTATTAATAGATAAGATTGGATCAATGAGTCCACGTGATTCGTTCGAGGTTGAAAAGACTAGGGTTGGGTAAATAATTGTTTTTTACTTACCGGCGAATTATTTACCGGTAAGTTACCGGTAAGTTACTGGTAAGTTACCACTCCGATGGAGCTGGGATTTCGGCTGGTAAGTTACCTAGGTCACGTGCTTGCAGCCAAGCATAGTCTGGTGTAGGGGAGAATGAGAGGTTGGCATAATAAAAGCTTCGCAACAACTCAAATATGGTTTTAAAGCTGTAAAGTAGTCTTTGGCATTATTATTTTCATTTTTACCGCCTAGTATTAAGTCAATCAACAGAAAATACAAAAATTTGAAAAATTGACCACGTGACTGGTAACTTACGGTAACTTACCAGTAACTTACCACCCCTCTGAGGGAAGAAAAAAATTGACTGGTAACTTACTGGTAACTTACTGCCCTCTGAATTACTTACCCAACCCTAGAAAAGACGTGTGTTTGATCACCGATAAAGCCGAAGGGACCCACCCTGCCAACCACGGTTTCAATTGCAACAGACCTTATATTAACAACAGATCGATTGACATCTGTTGTATATGGTCTGTCAAGAGAGACTAGGTATTGCGAGCACGGCAACGTTTACCGTTCTGGAACAAACAATGGTCAACAACTCAGTACTCAATATTCAATATTCAATATTCAATATTCAATTCTCATTCCATCCTCAACGTTCCTCAACGTCCACTTACGCTTCGCAACACAACTCCTGCGGATGCTTGGTTCTTCAGCCACGTCCTCTTAGATATCTCTTTTTTCTTACTAAATTGAGAAAAGAGGGGTTAGAAAACTCACATAAGGCTTCGAGGGAGGCGGGTCCCTCTTTGGCGCTGCAACGAAGTCTTTCACGACCTCGACACCTTCGGCATCTTGTAGATGCGGAGCATGGGTGCAGCGATTGCCCGATTCATGACCTGGTCGGCGATTCCCAGGGCTTCAAACACTTCGAGCGAGCGGGGGTACGAATAATCGAACAAGAAAATACCATCAGCTCGTATAGTGAGTGACTCACAGTAAGCGTTGGCCTGCCTCGCCCAAGGGGCCTCAGCTCTGTCCAAAATCAATGAACCGGTAGCTTCAGGGCTCCCCTAACCCGTCACGCGCAAGTGCGTTGGCCATACGCTCGAGCGGCCATGCGCTGAGCGGTCCTGGCTGGCGAACTATGTTACACCGGGTGCGATAGAACCGCACTCAGCTCTGGTAAGTGATATCAAATTCATCAGCTGAGAATGAAAACTGTACTGAAGGATGAAAGAACTGTGGAAGTCCCAAGTTGGTCCCGAAGTCAGTCTTTTGCGTGAAACATGATTAAGACTCACAATCGGGCTTTAATTCCATTGTTCGTCTTCCTTTTTGCGCGTATATTGCGTGGTATAGATGTGGGCGGCTATATCTCTTTCAACACAGAGCCTGTACGCGATGTGATTGCAGTTGCACGCAAATTCTGCAAAGCAACGGATGATGATACTGAGGCTCAACAATGATTGCCTCAAGCGTGATGCATTGATGGACAAAATCCTGACGTCTTCCTTTATATATATAAACTCTACCTGAGGGGGCCTCGCTCGTATTCATGATCAGCGTATATTGGCCGTGCTTTTAATGCATGATATCAGCGAGATGAGGTTCTTCCTCCACCCGCTGCATGCTGAAGCAATGTAACGATAGCGATATTTGGTGACTAGCAGGTATGTACTGTCGTCCGGAGATTTATTCAAAACTTCGGAGGGAAACGTTTCTATAAGTACATTCGTCTTCAGCTTGGCAACGTTCATCTAGGACGGTCGCAATCAACACTAGTGCGAGCGTCCTCTCAACTCTCTGTTTTCCGGTATGAGCGCTCTCAAAACACCGCTCAACGCAAGTCCTCCACACCCCACAACCAAAGGTTGACACCCGACTCTTCAGCCAGCATAGTGAATCGGTGGTATGGCTCTGCATTGCCCTTGAAGCTTCTCCCAAAATCAATGAGCCGGTAGCTCCAGTTCTTGCCTAATCCACCGTGTGAAAGCATATTGCTGATACGCTGCATGGGCCATGCACTGAGCGGCCCTGGCTGTCGAACTATATTACGCCGTGCAATAGACCCGTGGAGCCAGCCCGCTTCGTGGAAACGGTATATCAGTGAAGCGCACTCAGTTCTGGTCAGTAACATTTCAAATTCGTCAGCTGAGAATGAAAAGAGAATCGAAAGTAGAAAACAAGTGGGGAAGATGAATGCGAATACGCACTGGTCATCAACTGAAAGCTCTCCTGGGTCGATCTGTTCCCCACAGTCTTCAAGCAAGAGGATGGGGCTCAAATACTGCGGTGTTCTATTCATAGTTGCATCACTACCTGCGGCAGCTCCGACGGTATTCTTGATCTCCTCATCCATGACGTAGTACCCGTAAAACTGAGGTACGAGGGGCCCCACCGGCACCGGTTCCTTCAACGGTTTGATTATATTATACCCACTCCAGTGTTCGAAGAAGTGCCTCGGGAACGCCTGGTAGCTCTCCGCCTCCCTCTGCAAGTGTTCGTCACCCTCAATAGACAGCTTTGCAGCGACGTAAACCTTGCTCGTCAGCAGATGTATGGCGCGTTTCTGCTTGCGGATATGCTCGCAGTACGGATCGATCGACCGCAAGGTCCTGGTACTGCACGCGACTTTCGATTGCGTGGATGGGGCCTTCGTATACGAGCCCCGTGGTCTCCTCACCGGGTTTCATGATGTAATTTTCCTCGACGCCTTCCTCGTTTATGATTTCCATGACAACAGGCAACTTCTCTTTTGTCTTGACCACGTAGCCCCCAATCATCTGGTCCCACTTCGGATCACGTCGCTCTCCGTTTTCACCATCCTCCTCCTTAATTATCTTCATCATGTCGTCCAATACGCATTGATGGCATATCTCCTCATCAACGAGAAATGTCCGAGGAAGCTCAAGTTCGGCTCTGTAGACGAATGAATGGTTGCCGGCCCCAAGAGCGCCTGCCGGCGAAATATAGAGGTGTGCTTCTAGTGGTTGAAGATGATTCGCCTGGTGTGGCAGCACAATGAAGATGGGGGGTTTGCAAGGCCCGGGCGATGCATCTATATCTCCAACGAAATACCCGCTGGGAGAAGCGTTGTCCGAGTGGGGGTTCTGTAAGAATGTCTCCCTCACGAGCTTTCTCTTGGCCTCCTCCTCCTCTAATCGCTTGTCATCTTCAACCCTGCATTTCGTGCTCTCCATAGATGTGGCTAGTGTATAGACGTGTTTGACATCCTCCTTCTCCGACCATGATTTGACCTTTTCTTCGTCCCAGTTCTCGCGGTAGTTGTTTTCTACGCCGAGAAGGTTCCAGGGATCGTGAACAACAAGCTTGGCAGGAAGGTAGGAGTGTGGGATGTAGTGTTGCAATTTTGGGATTATATTGATCCGTTTTCTCGTGAATGGTTCTGTTGGCCATGGAGCGGGGTAGGCACTCGAGTCAAAAGGAGACACGGGCGGCCACTTGAAGACTAATGATCAATCCCAGTGAAAACCAACTCTGCAGCGGTCTGCAAGATCTGGTGATTTTTGCCGAGATCCGGCCTTGTCTGCAGTACTTCTGCAGTGGGCTGCAAAACTCAGATTTAATCTGAGATCTGAGCTTTGAACGTTTGAACTCTTGGCGTCCAGCGATGCCAATCAAAATGACGTAGTGCGCATGTCAGGACATCCTTCATTTTAGAGAATTTCGTTCTCTGTCCCCAATTTCAACAATCTCCTCCCTTCATCACATGGTCTGTGCAGTGCACACCTTTACCGTTACGTAGCACAATTCCTTCCACTTTGCTTTTTTCTTCCCGCCATCACTATGGTTCCTGCACCTGCCCATTCTGCCCCCCTCCCGCCCACGCTCCTCTGTGGTCACTATCCCTCCAGCACGAAGATGAGGTATTCCTTAATTCGCTGGCTTGTCCATCCTGACAAATATCTCAGACGTGTCAACAGTCAATTGTTTGCATCGGATGCTGAAATTCGGGCTGAAGGCGGGGACGGCACGATGGTGGATGTCTTTTCATGGTGAGTAAAGATTTTCTTCACATTCCATTTACTCTAGGTGACTCCTAGCATCATTTGATCTCTCCAGAAGTGTGTATATGCGCTATTTATGGCTAAAACTGGATACCACATATGGCGTAAGGAGGAGTCTGCATATCAGCCCGAGGCCGCGGCGAGGCGGGCGCCAAACTTGAGTTTCTTCCGCATTTAGTATATATTGGTATCCCTTCCTTTCCTCGTTATTCTTTTTGCAACTAACACTCCCGGGACAGGAAATTGAAGGTTTCTGTGACTGGCTTTACTCTTTCTGGTACATTTGGTCTTCCATTAATTTCATACTTTATACTTATATGATTTGTTATGATAGATCTCGACAATGTGAGGAGGCGGTCCGAGATATCTGCCCCAAAGGTGTGTTATAGGGTCTTTTCTACGCGCAGGGACTTTGGGAGATTGGAGGGTGACGGGACTTTGTACATAGTATGATGTGTATCTTATGTACAGAATACCAAAGTTTTCGGTCACCAGCAAAGTAATCCTATAATCTATTAGTACAGAAATAAAAATTCAGTCTGCAGAATTTGCAGCTGTGACCGGATACCGGCGGATAGATGCAGACCTTAAATCTGCAAATGTTGCACAGGCCGCTCTGGGCCGCAATCAGCTGCAGCCACTCGGAGTTCAGATTGTCGCAGATCCCGCCAGATCCCTGCGTACCATTGCGGATATGTACAGACTCCTGCAGAGCCGGTATTCACTGGGGATCAATAGCAATCGACGGGGCAGAAGGAAACT